>JAQZBX010016086.1:17671-36956 GCA_029593785.1 Cabassous unicinctus | reverse complement strand
CCCCCCCCCCCCCCCCCCAGCGTGGGACATGACTCCTGGGGATGAGCCTCTTTGGCACTGCGGGATTACTATCAAGCACCAGCTGGTGATGCAACTGGAAAAAGACCTTGAATAAAAGGGGGAAAAGGTAAAGACAAATGAGCTTTATAAACTTACAGTTTATAAATGGCTAAGACACTTCAAAGTGAGTCAGGAGGTCATCAGAGAGGCAACGCTTATGCACGTCTCAACAGGGGATCTCATAGACTGCCAAAGTAGATACTACCCCAAATAGTGGGGCTCCTTAGGATTCTGGAGACACCCAGGTCTTATGGTCATGGCAGGTAGCTCTGGAGTTTGGTTCCTTGCTAGTGGGCCCTACTTTGGAGTTTGTGCTCCCGAGCATGACAGAGTTGGACTCAGCTGTGACTTCTCTACACATGCCTCTTCTGTCCCTTCTGTTTGAACCTATAGTTGGTGCTGGAGTTGGTAGTTGTACATCCAAGACACTTGAATTTCTGGTCTGTCCCATGTGTCAACTGAGCCCTGAGCCTCAGCAGAGTTGCAACACCTACTCTCCAGTTCATTGGACTCACCCAGGACAACTAACAAGGAGGTGAGGATGGACAACCAGCACACCAAGGAACCAAGAGAGTCCACAACTGCGAGCAAGAGAGTTCCATCCATCAGCCATATGGGATCGAAACCCCCTCTGAATTAGAGATGGAGTGGGCATCACCATCCCAGAATCCTCAGGATTGGGGAATAAAATATGGAATAGATTGGACTTACTGGTATTCTACTATAGACTTATTGGGATTCTAGCAATGGAAGAAATTATATCTTTGATGTGGAGACAGTGGCCACTGGAGGTGCTGAAGTCAGGGAGAGGGAAAAAGATGTGTAATATGGGGGCATTTTTGGGACTTGGAATTGTCCTGAATGACATTGCAACAACAGATACAGGCAATTATATATCCTGCCATAACCTACAGAATTGAGTGTGAGAGAGTGTAAACTACAAAGTAACTATAATCCATGCTTAGTGGCAATGCTCCAAAATGTGTTCATCAGTTGCAATGAACGTACTACACTAATGAAAGCAGTTGTTAATGTGGGGAAAAGTGGGAGGTGTGGGGAGTGGGGCATATGGGAATCCCTTATATGTTTTTATGTAACATTTTATGTAATCTAAGAATCTTTTAAAAATAAATAAAAAACATATTAAAAAACCAACTTAAGATGGAAGGGAGAATATATTATAAGATACACGTATAGCTCACAGACCAGGTGTAAGGAGGAGAGCCAAGACACACAAAAGGTGGCCCCTCAAAATGTTGGGAAATGAGGCAAGTCTTCTCTTGGCTACCCACATGATCTTTCTTATATAGAATCCATTTGTTGTGGACAGGTTATCTGAGTTTCTCTATATACACAGCTGGCCCTCAACTGTAAGTTTATATATCTGGCATTTCTAATACAATTTCAAATTTCATTGAAAGAATATCTGATTGGCTTGGCTTGTTTGGCTGTCCTTTCCTCTTCCAAACTTCTGTGAAATAGGTAAGGCAAACTTAGACAATAGGCCCAAATTTTGAGGGTGGGTATCACTTATGAGAGAAGGAGAGTTTTCCTGGGGTGGACAAATATCCAGAACATATTTGGATAATGAATAACAGCCACCAAGTTATAATTTATGTGGTTTTAATTTCTAAACTTTTTCTGAATAAATATCCCCAAATGTAGAGGAAAATGAAAATGGCAAATGAAATTGAAATGTACTAACTAGCAGTTGGAACATTTGCTAAGACAATATTTCACACGGGCCCAGACTGATAATTTGGCTACACAATGGCCCAGATATAATAAACGAAAAATGCGTTTTTATATAAGGCAGCTGAACAATAAAATTATCAAAAGCATAATAAAGTGTTTGTTTATACACATTAAATTTTTTTCTTCATGATCAATAAAATAAAATAGGCCCCCAAAATGTTATGGCACTCTTTAAATACCATGATCTTATTTTAGTTGCTGGAAAGGAATGAGCTATATGTATATCTCTATCTACTGTAATTTTTAAAGTCTTCTGTATAAAATATCTTCTGTGGGAATAATTTTAGGAAAAATGTGACTGAATGCTACTTGAAATTTTGCATCAATTAAGCATGTTTACTCTTGTGGTAAAAAAAAAAAAAAATTATGCCATGTTAGAATAACAGCATACTGTGAAAGTTCAAAATGGTAATAGCTCAGAAACATATTGCCAGACAACACTCAAAATTAGTCCCAAGAAAAAGAAGAACTTGAAAATATCATCTTGAAGAGAAGTTGTTTCTCATGTACATATACTGGGCCCTAGTCACCATGATAGAGAAAATGCGTTTAGCATTGCAACAAAATAAAGGTTTGTAATGCTCTTTTGTAAACTTGAATGTCCACATTCTAGAAAACTAACCAAACTACTCCTGTTGGAATCAGGCTAGACTGCATAAGTTAATGGAAAAATTCTATGGGTTCAACAATCCCAACTGTTAAGGTGCTCTGGTTTCCTATCACAGTACTTCAAACGAGAGGCATAGATAGGTTTTTTTTTCCCATCCTGTATACCTTAAACATGTTTATTTGTTTTCTTTGGGAGTTCTTATGGAAGATGGAAGGACATTCTGCTTAGAATAATGATGTCATAGTATTGGAAAACAAGGTGATTCAATTGCCAACACAAAATATTGTTCCATATTTTACAAGTATCTTTAAATAAATGGAACTGCGATGAATATGAATAATATGAACAAAATTGGCACTCCATTAGAATCTTTGTCTGAAAATTTCATGAAAGTATTTATTAAAATATCATATCACTGCAGTCTATATAATTCTATACTAAAAGTAATTAAAATAATAATTATTTTGATCATTCGTTCATTTTACATATAAATTAATTTTGACTGGTGATATATATGTGTCCTTTTTTGACATTTAACATGTAAAAGTTCCTTTAGATTGGCATCTGAAGTTCTTAAATGATTGTTTTTTAAAAATGGTTCACTGACAACATCTTGTATACACTGATGCTTCATTCATTCAAAAATGGATTTAAACATTTTTAATGCCATCCTTAAACAAACTCTAAAACATAGTTTAATAAGAGCAATTGCAAAAAAAAAATCCCTGTCATCTAGAAAAACGTTATTAACAAGGAGGACAAAACTTCAACATTCATATCCTGCATTCCTTTTAGAAACATAGTATTTTAGAGGTAGATTTTATTTTTAGCCATTATATGATACAATTCCTCATTTTATAGATGAAAAATGGTTCAGAGAACTTAAGTGTTCCTGCCCAAGGACACAGTTATTAGCAGATCTCCAAGCAAATGACAGATTTCACAAATCCTTGGGACAATAGTCTCATACCAACTTTGAAATTATGTGAAGATGGCCTCCTTAAAATTGCTCAAATCAAAGAAACATAATCCTAGTTTGTCACTTCACCCTTAAATTGCACATTTAATATCAGATCTTTCTTTGACCAAAAAAGAAAAAAAAGAACACAAAAAATTGGCAAGAAAACCAAACCATTTTTGTCCATTCTATCATTCTTGCAGTCACACCTGTGAAAAAGTTTTACACTTTTTTAGGAAAGTTGGGCTAGGATTTAAAGAAAGATGTTTCTGAAAAGGCTATGCTTAATCAGCGTGTCTGTTCCCTGGGTAAAAGAAAACACTTTTTAGCAAGAGTGTGAAGCAGCTAATATGAGTCACGACTACAACCATCAGTTCTCACCATTTTTAAGTCCTTCAGTGTACAGTGTGATGCTTTAGTCAGACTTTTCATTTTAACTCGATTGAGGTATAACCGATACGTGATAAAGTACATATATATATAGTATGCTAATTGATGCATTTTGACATATGTATCCATTTGTAAAACCATCACCAACAATCAAGATCATGAGCATGTCTATCAGCACACCCTAAATTTCCTGATGCACTTTTGGAATCTCTCTCACCTGCCGGAGTGCACTCCTCCCTAATCCCTTCCTCAGGAACCCATTGCTATGCTTTCTTTCACTCTAGATTGGTTTGCATTGTCTAGAAATTTATATTAATGGATCATATGGTAGGTACACTTTATTGACTGGGTTTTTTTCACTTGGCATAATTATTTTGAAATTTACCCGTGTTATTACACTTATCGATAGTTCATTCATTTTTTTTATTATTGAGTAGTAATCCAGTCTATGTGAGCACCATAATTTGTTTATGCATTCACATATTGATGGAAAATTGGGTTGTTTCCACTTCTGGGATATTAAGAATAAAATTTCTATGGACATTCCCTCTAAAAGTTATTGGAGGTACTATATGCTTGCTTTTCCCTTGAGTAAATACCTAGATATAATGGCTGGATCATATGTTATGTGTATATTCAAATTTTAAAGAAAGTACAAACTATTTTCCAAGTGGTTGTTCCATTTTACATTGCCACAAGCAGTACACGAGGGTTGCTGTTTCTCCACATTTTCTACAACTCTTAGTATTTTTTCTTTTGATTATAGCCATTCTAGTGGATATGTAGTGATATTAATTTGCATTTCCCTAATGACTAATAACATTCAATTTAATTTTATGTGCCCATGTGGTGGCATGGAGTTACGCATCACAGAAAAGCATGTTCTTAGTCTTAATGCATCCCTATGAGTGTGAGCCCATTATAAAAAGGAACTTTTGAAGATATTAGTTAAGGTGTGCCCAAGTTTAATGAGGCTGGGATGTTATCCAATATGGATGAAGTCTGTAGAAGGAAAGGAAATTGGACACAGAAACAGAAGACACAGAAGCAGTCAGAAGGTGGAAGTCAACAGAACACAGAAGAGAAAGAAGATGTGCGTTGCCATGTGATGGAGAAGCCGAAAGGCCCCAAAGATTGCCAGCTAACCAGAAGATAAAGACTCTGGGTGGAAGCAAGCCTTCTAGCCTCTGAAACATTGATCCAATAAATTTCTATTGTTAAACCAATCTGTTGTATGGTATTTGTTGTTGTAGTTAGGAAACTAATATAGACCATTAGTTATTTATATAATTTCTTTGGTGCAATATCAGTTCAACTATTTTTCCAATTTTTTAGTTGGATTTTTTTCTTATTGTTGCATTATTAAAGTTTTTCTAATATATTCTATATACAAATCCTTTATCAAATATATAATTTACTGTTATTTTCTACCACACTGTGGTTTGTCCTTTAGTTTTCTTCATAGTGTCCTTTGAAACACAAAAGTGTTTAACTGTTCTTTTTTTCCCCACGTGTATATCCAATTGCCGCAGCATGATTTGTTGAAAACACTCTTATTTTCCATTAAATTGCCTTGGTGCCTTTATGGAATATTAATTGATTATAAATATAAGTATTTATTTCAGGCTTTTCAGTTATATTCCATTGATCTATTTTCCCCAATTCCACATTGTGTTAATCATTGTGACTTTACAGTAAGTTTTGAAATAAGATAGTGCAAATCCTCCAACTTTGTTCATTTTCAAAATTGTTTTGGCTATTCTAGGTTCTATGCATTTCCCTGAAAATTTAGGGTTAGCTTGTCAATTTTGACAAAAAAAAGGCTCTAAGATTTTGGTAGGGATTACATTGAATTTAGAGAGCAATTTGGGGTTACTTGTCTACTTGATAATATTTGATAATACTTCTAACTCTTGAATGTGAAACATCTCTCCATTAATTTGATCTTTAATTTCTCTGAGGAATGCTTCACATTTCTCAGTGTACAAGTCTTTCTTTTTTTGTTGTTAATTCTTAAGTGCTTTATTATTTTTATGCTATTGTGAGTGGAATTATTTATTAATATTTTATTAATAGATTGTTTTTTGATAATATGCAGAAATTGAATTGATTTTTGTATATTATTCTGGATCTTATGAACTTGCTAAAGTTCTGTGTTAGTTCTATTTACTTTGGCATGAATTTCCTAGGATTATCTATATACAATACCATGTCATCTGCAAATAGAGTTTTATTTCTATCTTCCAAATCCAAATATTTTAAATATCATTTTAATTTTTTTCTTTATTGAAAAATCTAGAAATTTCAGAACATTTTTGAATAGAGGTAGTGTTCTTGAGGTTAGGGAGAAGAATTCAGTCTCTCACCCTGAAGTATGGTGTTAGCTCTTCTGTACCTTTATGAGGTATAGACAATTCCCTTTTATTCTTTGTTGAGAGTTTTCATCATGAGGGGGTGTTGGGTTTTGTCAAATAATTTTTCTACACCTGTTGAAATTAGTATGTAGTTTTGTCCTTTATTCTATTCATGTTTTATATTTCATTGATTTTCTAATTTCAACCTAACCTCACATTTCTGGCATAAATCTCACTTGGTTATAATATATAAAACATTTTATATATTGTTAGATTTGCTCATTAATATTTGGAATATTGGTCTGTTGTTTTATTTAGTTGTGATATCTTTGTCTATTTTTAAGATCAGTGTAATACTAGCGTCTATTTTCTGAAACACTTTGCTAAGAGTCAGCATTATTTATTCTTTAAATATTTTATAAAATTCACCAGTGAAGCCATCTGTGCTGGAACCCTTTTTGTGGGGAGATATTAAATTACTAGTTTGATGTCTTATTTTAAGTCTATCCAGATTTTCATTTCTTGTAGATAAATTTCATTAATTTGTGTCTTTCTAAGAATTTGCCAATTTAATGTAAGTTGTGAAATATGATGTCAAAATTATTCATAATTGTCCTTTATAATCCTTTAAATTTATAGTGTCTCTAATAATGTCCCCTCTTACATTCTCAATGTTGATAATTTCTGTCTTCTCTGTTTTGTTTTTGATCAGTCTAGCTAAAGGTTTGTCGATTTTGTTGATCTTTTAAAATAATCAAATTTTGGTTTCATTGATTTCCTCTGTTGGTTTTCTGTTTCATATTTCACTACAGTCTGCTGTCATTTTCTACTATTTCCTTTCTTCTGCTTGCTGTAGGTTAAATTTTCTCTTCTTTTTCAAGTTAATCACAGTGGAAAATTAGGCTATTTACTTTGAGATGTTTCTTCTTTGCTAGTATAAGCATTTAAGGTTATATTTTTCCTCTAATCACTGTTTTAACTGCATCCCATACATATGATATGTTTGTTTTCATATTCAATCAGTTCAAAATATTTTCTTTTTTCCCTTATGAGTTCTTATTTGACCCAAAGGTTTGTTTGATTTCCAGATGTATGGGGATTTTCAAGATTTCTTTCTGCTGTTGATTTCTAATTTTATTCTACTGCAGTCTGAGAACTTACTTTGTAGGATTTCAATCTTCTTAAGCTTATTGAAACTTTTTATGGTCTAGCACATGTTTCTTGCATTCTTGAAAAGAATATTTATTTTGCTATTATTGAGTGGATGAATTCTATATATCATTTAATTTTATTTGGTTAATCTGGTTTTTTAAGTGTTCTGTATGCCTGATAAGTTTTTGTTTAGTTTTGCTATACATCATTGAAAGCACAGAGTTGAACCCTCCAACTATACTTGTTGAACTGTCTATTTCTCCTTTCATTTCTGTCAGTTTTGCTTCATGTGTTTGGGGCTCTGTTTTTAGGTGCGTATGTATTTATATTTTATTTTGTTTTTCTGTTTTATTGACCCTTTTATCATTATGAAATGCCTGTATTATGTCTAATCAAATTCTTGTCTTAAAGTAATTTTTGAATACCATTTTAATTCATTTGTTTGTTTTAATTTTACTATGTTTTGAGTTATTTTATTAGATATGGCATTATACTATGCAAGCTATCACCAAGTACTTCAGACTAATACTTAACTTAATACTGGTAAAACATAGAAACCTTTCTCCAGCTTCACTTGGATGTCCCATGCATGTGCCTTAACCTGGGAACTCTGTTAAAGCAGTAAGATGGGGCAATTGTAGTTCTCACATCATTTGTTTTCCATCTCTTTGTTGTCTGATGTACAGTGTCTTGAAAACTGTTGTTCATGTATTTCTGTTGTGATTTTGATTGTTTCAGGCAGGATAGTAAATTGGGTTCCAGTTACTCCACCATTGATGGAAATGGAAGTCTCTAGCTAGTTTTTAAAGGAAGAACAAAATTCCTTATTAACTTATCTAAGTTTAAATTGAGGGAGATGAGAGATACCATCATTGGGCCAGCATGTGAGATTAGAATATGAAGTGTGATCCCGATTAAATTTGATACCAATGAACAAAAAGGAAATCAGCAGAGCAGCAGATGGTACTGTTTGCAGCTCTGGGAGAGACTTGAGGCTCATAGTCACCATCTGCCTGCACAGCATTTTCTCAAACTTAGTATTTAGCAAAGTTTATTGCCACTAAGCTTATGAGCATTATGAGACAGATTACTGAATTCCTGCATTCTACCATGCTTTAATTAAAAGAAATATATGTCATGTGTTGGATGGTTATAGAATCTGCGTGAAATAAATTTCCTATTACTCTCTTTAATGGCCTTCATATTCTTAGTTAAATATTTTTTGTTTTCGTTGTTTTCTTTAAAAAGAACCATCCACTAAGTTATACGGTATACTTTTAAGAGGTCTGTGGGATCCATCATTGGGCTTTGTGCAAATTCTTACATAAATCCTACCCCTGAGCACCTTTATTAAACCTGGCTCTTCATGGTTAGTGAAATTTTCATGAATACATTTTGTGTCTCTTTTTATAGACTGTAAAATGCTGAAGGTTATATATTTTGTATTTTCAGCAACATATGCCCAGTAAATTTTAGAACATTCATTGGTTAATAGCATTGTGGCTGTGCATACTAAAGTTTAATCAACTGTTACAGAAATTTGGGGGGATTTAGTCTGTGATAATGCATAATTAATCTCAGCCATATATGTAGGTCAAAACTGGTCAAATTTAGCAAACTTGCACAGTCCAAACAAAGATATAAGGCAATTCAGAGTCCCAACTTATGCCAACACTCAAATGATGTTTCTGCTATTGATTTCCCAAAACAAGAACACAGGTATATTTTACCTGTTACTGATTCTTACTATAAAAATTAACAGTGAACACCCTGTAAATTAATATTTTGCTTCTGTAACATTTCTGATTATAAATCTTAAAGTGTACTGGATAGAAAAATGAATCTATAATCTCCAAAGTATGAGAAATACTCACTAAATTTGAAGGTGTAAAATATTTATTTCAAGTCATCTTCAAATTTATACTGAGGAATAAGCATGTTAGAATAAGCAAAATAAATTAGGGGGAAAAGCGAGGAGGCCCTTGTCTTCATTCGTAGCTATAGTAATTAAAACAGTGTGTTTGGGTAGCACAACACAGAGGGGACTACATGCATCATCTTCCAGCTTTGTCATTTCATAGATGTGCGTCACTGGACTTAGTACTTAACATCCCTGAGGCACAATGATTTTTTCATCAGTAAAATAATGATAATATTATTACTTACCCTATAAAATTGTTGTAAAGATTAAATGATCCAATATATATAAGAAACTTCAAAGTCTTTCTTACTCATACTGAGAATTCATTGTGTTAGCTGTTATTTTTATTGTTGTTGCTAATATTTTATTTTTTGGTATACATTTAATGTTTAGAAACTAGACTCCATGCATATGCATCCTGATTTTGCCACTTTATAGCTGTATGACTCTGTTGCCTCATTAGAAAAATGTAGATAAAGGTTGTACTTATTTCATAAGGTTGCAATGAGGATTAAATGAGTTAACCAATGTAAATTAATGAAAAACAATGCCTGATGTAAATACTCAATAGTTTTTAGCTATAATTGCTATTATTTCAATTTTTATTATCTATTAATTTGGTGTAGATAGATATCAATGAAACAGCATAGAAAGAAATGAATAAAAAACATTTGAATATTATTTTTGTATGATAATATTTTGATTTTAAATTAGTGGGAAAAGATATGGATATGACCAGAAGAAACTGGCAGACAATAATCATAGGAAAATAATCAACATCAATATTAATCAAAGAAATAGCATTTAAAAGGTAGGGACATAACATTTTATTATAAAATTAGCTAAAAGGAAAAAGAAAAATGAAATTATACCCAGTCGTATAACAGTAAGAAAATGGACATAGTTATACCCTGATAGTGGAAATCTAAATTTCCACTAAGTACTGGAGGGTAATTTGGCAATTTGTATCAAGAATATTAAAATTTGAATATCTCTGATGATGTAATACCTTTGCTAATAGTTTGTCCTGGAAAAAACTTAGCCACAAGATGCTAATTAAGACATACTGACAAAAATGGAAATATAAATGTTTAAAATACACAATTATTTTCAAAATTAAGACATGTCCAAACTATAAGATAATATATGATGAAAATGAGTATTCTAGTGATAAAACTAGAATGATTTTGGCAATATCTAGTTTGATAGGAAAACAGCATTTATTCCTGACATCATATATCTAAGTAAAGTGTACACGCACACACAATCTCACATAAATGCCATAGGGAGATTTATTTAAAAATCAAGTATGGGAGGATACTATTTTGAAAAATTAGTCTTCCTTGTATAACATAAATGGAAGTTTTGTATTCCTGGGGACTGGGACAAGAAGAATGTCTGCCAGTTATGTGGGGAACCTATAGACCTCAACTCCTACATGGATAACTATGAGAAGTTGGAAACAAAGAACTGTGGATTTGGGGGCCTCTTCAATTGGGTGTAAAGTGATATCCTATTGCTGCCTTTTGATTTCTCTAATTAGTGAGGTTGAGGAGCTCTTCAGACACCTGTTTTGCATTTGGTTTCCTTCTGAGTTAATTATTTATATCCACAGCTAAACTTCATTTTCATTTCTTGGATTTTCTCATAATGTAAATATGAATCTCTTCCAATTTTTAAAATCTTTTTAGCTCTCATTTTAGGTTATTATTATTAATTTTTATTCTAGGGTCTTTTGTTGAACAGAATTCCTTAATGCTAGAGAATCACATTCTTAATTGCTCATTTTTTAGATTGTGTTTTTGGAGTCTTTGTTTACAAAGTCCTCCATTCTTCTAGAGATGGTTAGACTGTGAATATTATTTTATTAGCTTTATAGCTAATATGATTCACTAATATATCCCCAGATGTCAGAACAGGTCTGCCACATATGACCAATATGCTCAATAAACAATGCTCAATAAACATTGGTTGCTGTATAAAATAGTGTGGAATAGGATTCAAGCTGATTTTTGTTTCAAGATATTTACATGTTTACTAGCTTTTAAATTTACATTCCATTGATTACTTTAACATTTTCTGTTATTTATGTAAATTATTTCTCCTTTATTCTTTATTTTTTATTTGAATTTTCACTTTTTCTTGATCAGTTTTACCAAAGGTATTTTGATCTTATTAAACTTTTCAGACAACCTGATTTTTTAATTAAGCATCTGTATTTTGGATTGTTTGTTTCCCACAGTTCATTAGTAACTGCTCTTATATTCTAAATTATTTATTTATATTTTGGATTTATTCTGTTACCTTTTTACTAGCGTTTGAGTTGAATGATTACCTATGATTATCTTTGTTTATTGTCATTCTTGTTTTCTGTTAAATGTAAGCAAATAATAAGTTTACCTAAAAACATTGCTTTTATTTACATCCACAAATTTTTAATACTTATATATGGTTTATTTACATATATATGTATATTATATACGTATTTACTCAATATCTCTCCTCTTTCTCTCATATATATGTGTGTGTATGTGTGTTATTCCAATTTTCTTTGTTTGGGGTCATTTTTGTCAGCCTGATTTCTCAATTTTAGATAAAGATGTGTTAAATTTAAAATTATAATATTGATCTACTACTACAACTCTTGCATACTGTTTTCCTCTTAATTCTTCCAATTGTTACTTTATATAGTAAAAGATAATTTTAAGTGCATATATGTTGATGGTTGTTATATATATTGAATCTCTTATTCTTTTTACCAGAATCCATCTTTTAGTCCTCTATTTTTGCTTTCATGTTTATTTTACTTTTTACTTTTTACAGACATTATATTACAATAATGTTCCCTAAAGTACGCTTGTATTAAATGTACAGCTTGATGAATTTTTATAGACTATACACCCATATAACCAATGCACAGACCATGACATGAAACATTTCCAGCACACTAGATATTTCCTCATGTCACTTCCAAGCCAATATACTCATTCACCACCAGAGGAAACCAAGTTTCTGAATTTCACCACCAAAAATCAGTTTTCCTCTCCTTGGGCTTCATATAAATGGAATCATGTAGTATGATCTCTTTCTCTGTTTTCCTTCTTTCTAACATAATGCCTTTAAGATTTATCTGTAAAACCTGGCCTACTTAATGCTTCTATTACTTCCCTCACCAAGCCTCAGCTAGTCTCAATATCGTAAGGGGTTTCTGAAGGCTTTAATAAGATTGTAATATTCATTAGCCTCTCTTTAGTATTTTGGTAGAATTTTCAGGGATGGATTGGGGAAGATTCAGCAACTTATACACATTCACCATTGTGTCTACTATTTATATTTTATAATTCTTAAAAAATAAGCATAATGCTTTTCATAAGGAAAATTTAACATCTTTAACTAAAACAATTAAAAATATAACTAGAAACTTGTGTATACATAGGTTATTTATTGCAAAAATGAAAATGAATAGTACTTTGGATATTTCCAAAATTGCAATATACAGAAATATTTTCTAGAAGTTCACTTAACATTTTCTGTTTGTTTGAAAAGTGTATTTGCAACATAGTGTTTATCATTGCATGTTACAGCCTGAAGAAGATATAAGTCATAGTGGCCACAACATTCTATTCCAAGTAAAATGGATCCATGTAAAGTAGATCCAACAACTTCAGGACGCATTGTTCCAAGAATGTGAAAAACTCCAGGCTGCTGTACCTAATATGTATATATTTAAGATTTATTATTTTTATTTATTTATTTCTCCCCACCCCCTTGTTGTTTGCATTTGCTGTGTCTGTTTGTTGTGTGCTAGTCTTCCTTTTTGTAGGAGGTACTGGAAACTGAGCCCAGGATCCGCCCCCATGTAAGAGGGAGGCGCCCAATCACTTGAGCCACCTCTGCTCCCAGCTTTTTTGTGTCTCTCAGTATGTTTGCATCCTTGTGTCCTTTGTTGCATCATCTTGCTGTGTCATCCCGTCGCACCAGCTCGCTATACCAGCCTGTCGTGCCAGCCCGTCGCGCCAGCTAGCTGTCTTGCTCGTCCTCCCCAGGAGGCACTGGAAACCAAACCCAGGACCTCCCATGTGGTAGGTAGGAGCTCAATTGCTTGAGCCACATCTGCTTCCCTGTACCTAATTTTAAAGAGGACATCTCTTCCATTTCTATATTTTGATTTGTTTTTTCCCTGTTTTCATCTTTCAAGTAATTTATCCTTTTGGTTCTGTGTCCAGCTTCCATAGGAGCCAGGTACTCCACATATTGATGGTTCATTTGTATACATTCACTTCTAGAACTTCAGCCATCTGCTTGCCCATTTAACACTTAACATTTGACTCCCCACAACTGCTATATGGCTAGAAAATACTCATATACTCTGCCTGATTGGCTGGCCTCATCCCAGCTGATTCAGGTTTCTTGCTAGGTCAAACGTGTCCTAAAATATCTTTGCAAGTATCAAACTTAAATAAATGATTCATTTGTAACAGTCACAGGTAAAAATGAATTTACTTATGGTTTGTTTACTTACAGTTTCATAAGATAAACCTGCAAGTCCCAAACTATTACAGTAAACCATTTTAATTAGCACCCACTTATTGAGAACATGTACTAATTTAATTATGTGATTTTATAAAGAGTTTATGTCCTAAACTACTTGCAATATAGGGAGAGTGTTTAAAATGCTTAAGGAAAACATTAAATATCAGAAAAAAATCCACAAATTGCAATGTAGAAGAAAGAACATTGGAATCATAACTAGGAGAGTTTGTTATAGTCCAAATTGGCTACTTTATCCATTCCTGATGCAATTATTTCATTCCCATTATGTGGCATTTCAGAAATTTTATTAAAGGGTATAAAAGTCTTAGAAAGAGAGAGAGAAAAAAAAGGTATAAAAGGCTTGGTCTTTTACTGAAGACACATTTTTTTCACAGCTCTTTATATTAGAGTGTGATGAGTGCTGTCATACACGGAGTGAGTTGTACTAGACTTCAAGATAGAAAATCATGAGGAATTCTTAATTAATTTTTAGTTCCCAGACGTGACCTGAAAGAATAAGCAGAATTTCACCAGGACCAAAGGGAAATTGGCATTCTGGAAAGGGAAAAGAGCATGAGGAAAAGTTGTAAGGAATGAAAATTAATAAAAAATCGTGGAGTGAGGGGCAGTGGTAAATGACTTAGCTAGGTAATCTCAGGCTAATCTTGCAGTTGCTGACTCTTGGCCGCTTCTTCAAAACTGAGACAATATTAGTGATAGTAATATTTCAAAGGATTGATAAGATGATAAAATATGATGGTAAAACATTTTGAAAACTATACAGTGTCTTAGAACTATAAGAAGTTATGATTCTTCAATCCATCATTGACACATAAACATATGCCATGTAATAACACAAGAGTTTAAAAAGTTTATTTTTAGTATTATTGAAATACTGAAAATGCTCTAATAATGATTGAAGGGATGAACACACAGCTTTGTGATTATAGCAAATACCATTGATTGTACACTTTGGATGAATTGTATGTTTTCTAATATGTATCAATAAAATTGATTTGTTAAAAAATGTTCTATTGAAATTCAACATTGTCTAGTCATGAACTTTTCATTTGGATGTTCACAAAGATCATAAGTTCTCAAATATCATTGCAACTTGTATCCCCTACTGCACTCTACAGACTTATGAAATGCCAACAGAAGTGTTTGTCTGAACATGATTTCATTTTCAATTGTTTGTTAGGGTGAATTCTATAAGCTTCTGCCTGTGCAAGCCTGGAAATACTACCGGAGATTTCCCAGCAGCGAATTATCCTCAAGTCAAGAGAGCCTAATTCAAGCCTTTCAATATAAATTTTTCTGCCCTTGAAATGCATAACAATGATCTTGCACATTTAAAATATTCTCACATTATCCAATTTCATTTTGTTTCCAAAATATTGTCACTTTACAGTACAAACTCTTAATAGTTCTACACTGAACAATATACTTTTACTAGTAGCTTATATTCAGATGTAGGCATTGGCTGATTAATTGTGTTGATTGGTACAAAATCTAATTTACTCTAAACAGCCAGAGGTGGGAAGAGTGAAAAATTGACTTGACATATACATTTTTCATTTTATGGCAACACAGTACATCTTAGCTAATTGATGATAAGAATCCATGTAATTAAACTATTTAGTATTATAGTTTGAATCATATTTCTTATTTATTTATAAAAATTGAAATTATTTTGTTATTTATTTAATATTTTTCTTTTAGGTACTCCTAGCTTATGTTTTCCCCATTTATTTTAAGTAGTTAAAATGAAAGGATTATTGATCTTGAAAGTAAAATTATTGTAAGTCTGTCTAGGTCAGAAGAAGCTCTTCCCTATGTCTAGGCAAACTTCTTTTCTTCCAGGTTATGGATTCTTCATGAAAGGCTATGCAAGATTAGACATTTTGTTTGAGTTGATGCCTACAGAGATAACAGGAAAATGCAAAATTATACCTTTTCTCATTTCTTGACAATCAAATCTTTTGTATTTCCAGAAAGCAATATTGGAAAAGGTAATCAAATCAATTATTTTTCATTATGATATTAGTGATTGATAACAGATTAATATTTTAGGGCTTTGAGGCTTCATTCATCTTAGAGTTCAACTTGTAGTTGGCAAATTAATTGGAATAAATACACATGCTTCTTTTAAAGGAAGATAAAGCATTTTGTAGATCCATTTGATTGAAATCATTTTTATTAAAATGCTGCTTAAATATGCAAGAATATGGATATAAACTTTTAAAATAAACTTCCAATCTCCTTCAAATTAAATATAAAGCAAATTACAAACGAATGAAAATTTGAATGAAAACATTACTTCATTAATTTACTTAATAACTGATGTACTTTTCCAGAAACTAAGTGAATACTCATTATGTGAACATGAGATCTTATTGATGTAGTCTCTTTGGATTTTTTTGTAACTATAGCATTCAATAGCATTTTCTACAAGTTCATATTCATATATCCCATCACTTTTTTTAAAATGAACTTCCATAAGACTTTTTTTATGTAATTCTCTATGTGGTCACGAAGTCTCCCTCTCTTCTTTCAATTAGCCCATGGCAGTAGAGTTGTAAAACTTGGCATCAATGTAATTTTAAATAAACACGCAAACAGGGTCATTGAATTATCTTACCAGTATTTGATGATCATTGAGATAAATGTAGGTGGTGAATATATTACTTTTTAGTTTGTTGGTATAATAAAATAAAATAAACACTTTTTAAACTTTCAAAGAGCATGAAAACACATAAAAATGTGTTTGCTGATTTCTAGAAACAGTGACTTAATCACAAGGTCTATTTTTCTCACTGTGGAGATTTAAATTCATAGTAGGTTAGGGTGAGTAAAGCCTTTGGGCAAATGAAACTTCTCATGTGCTTGGGTTTCTTAGCAGATAAATAAAAATATTGAGATACTGCTATATAAAGTTTCAATTTCTTATTAAGCTAAGGAAGGCAAAAACAAACAAGCATACAAAACTGACCTTTACTGCCAATGACACTTCATGAATAAGGGCCATTTCAACATTGGAAGATTAAAATTAGAGAAAAATAGTGTTTCTAGACAGGATACATGGCATTCTCATCTTTCTCTCTTTGTATATGTCTATGCGTGTTTATACATTTTAAATGTTTGTATTTTCTCATTTCACTAAAGTGCAGTGAATAATTTGTCACAGATAAGCAACAGTCCCTAAACATGCCTTTTTTTGAGACCCATTGTTAGACATATTCTTTCCTTTCCTATATATACATACTTTAAAGAAATCATTGTAACTTGGGATCATGAAATATTATCTAAGTTACCATCCCCTCCCTTCAAAGCAGGTTTAGAATCAGACCTCTCTAGAAATAGCTGCTTTCTCCATTGCTTAAATCTGTGAATGAAAACTACATTTTTCCACGGGACAGGACAACTATATTCAGGGTTTTGAGGCTGGCTGTATAGGGGATATACAGTAGCAAAATAAATGATTGTTGAAGGAATAAATATTTATACATTTCCACTACTGTACTTAACCCAAGTTTATAGAGTATTCCAAGCCTGACTTTTTGGCAAAGAAGCAACTTCTTGACAGTCTTAGCCAATCTTTATGTTTTCTGTAAAATCCTTCTAATTCCACTGAAAATATCCTATATGCTGGGCACAAGTTTTCCACCATGGTAAAGTGTCCCAAGAGAAGAAAATGGCAACCAGGCAGGACATGGGAGAGGGAAGAGGAATGGCCAGAGATGGGCAGGATTACCATTTCTTTGATAAACAAAAATATATTATTCACAATTTTTAATATAGGTCATGATTTTTATGTGGACAAAGGATATTCACTTTTTAAATTTTCAGGACCTTGTTGTCTATATTGAAAAGAATTAATCAATAAACTGGTGCTTGCTATTTCAGTGATTAGGTATTATAAATAAAATAAAAATATTTCCTTTTGTTTACATAATTTTTGAAGGACTATCAAGCCGGATTTCTGTACCATATCTGTAAATATGTAAAGTGGTAAGACAGACTTAGTAAAGAATATGCATGTTTTAGACAATAGGCAATTTCATTATCTAATTCACCGAATATACAGCAGCCTCTATTTCCAATATATTCTGCTATTTTACTAAATAGACAATACACTAGCTTACTTTTAAAATGAAATTAAGAAATTTCATTTCCTTCCTGTGCAAAATCAGCACAACTCTTGCCTTAAAGATGCATTTAAAATATTTTAGAAGAAATGATATAAATCTCAGAAAAAATATCTTAAAAGACACATAAGACCATTTCTGTTAAATCAAGCTAAAAATATTCATTTTTGTAAAGTAATTTATATGATTTCTTTCTTTCTTCTGTATAATAGCCTTTAGGAAACAATGGTAATCCATTTGTCTGGTTATTTTAATTTTTATATTCGGTCTGCTGGCATTACTTTAGATATAATGTAAGTATTTGCATATTGCTGTTACTCTTTCCATATACACAAAGATACAGATATGGAATAAGAATTTAAAGAAACTGTTTGCATTTGGGTTAATACTTTTTAGAACCAATAGAGACAAAGCAAACATTTTCTAACATTTTTGGGGGGATGAACACTGACTTCTGGATTCTTGAATTAGAAATGAGAATAATAAGACTGCACAGTCTTTCTATTGTTATAAGAATTGATCTTCTGATATATTTGCAGTATTCAGAGGTTATATCCAAAGAGAGAAAAGTGGACTGGTGGTTTTAAAACCACAAGTAAGTAAGCAAATGAATAAATAAATATACTTTGGCCTTGTGTTTTCACTTTAGGAATTCATCCTATGAAAGCAGGGAGATAGATGAACAAATAAATAAATAAAGATATTCCAGCTTTATTTACACTTGCAAATAATTAAAACAATATATGATTTATATTCTTAATAAAAGGGCATTTTTAAAAATAAACTTTAACATACTTCCATGAAGGAATACTAAAAATAATGATACACAAGTTATTAGGTTTTTGTAACTTAAAAAAAAAAGAGCAGGTGGAATTATGTGTGACTTTTCGTTTCCTTTTTCTACTTTTCTGTATTGCATTTAGAAATGTATGTAAATTTTTTTAAATTGTCCTATAAAAATAGGTATGAAAACGGGCCTTGAAACAGCCAGTTACACCAACTACAATAAATATGATGTATTGCCATCATCAAACATTTGTTGAGAGCTATTAATATGTAAGATATGAAACTAGACAGTCATAACTCTTTAAGTCCTTGATTTTCAGCTTGTGAATAGCTAATGGAAGAGGAATCAGGGCACAACAAGGAATGATATAACGTGTGCATGTGTGTTGGTGCATATATATCTCTAAAAGGAGACTAAATAATAGTCGCTTACACAGGAGTCTCTTATAATCTCTACCAGTTTGACTGCAAACCTTGATACCCATGTTAGAGCTATTATTCCATAAACTATCATTATTGTCCAAATAAGTGATTTTCTTTTTTTTAAAAGATTTATTCTCGCCCCCCCCCCCCATTGTTTTGCTCTTGCTGTCTGCTCTCTGTGTGTTCTTCTGTGTC
>JAQZBX010016086.1:0-17571 GCA_029593785.1 Cabassous unicinctus | reverse complement strand
TCATCTTGCTGCACCAGGTCTCTGCATGGGCCAGCACTCCTGCGCTGGCCAGCACTCCTGCATGTGTCAGCACTCTGCGTGGGCCAGCTCTCCACTAGGGCCACCTTGCTGCATGGGACAGCTTGCCTTACACCAGGAGGACTCAGGAATCGAATCCTGGACCGATTCCTATATGGTACACAGGAGCCCAATGGCTTGAGCCACATCTGTTCCCCAAATAATTGATTTCTGACTGTCATATAATTATAGTAACTTTTGGAAAAGGTATGGATCGTCAACCCTGTCTGACCATGCTGAAATGATTAGATTGTCATTCTATGTTTTTAGCTACCAATAGTGAAATCCTTTAAACTGAATCAATTAAGTTTACTCTGAATGATCCATGAAATTCACATTCAATGTCAGAAGTTTCACTGAAAGAAACTGAATTACTCTTAAGCTTTCTACATGTATATTCAAAATCATACTCTCATTTGAAATTACCTCCTTCAACTAAATAAAATAATTCTCAATTGTAGCATGGCTTTGTTTTCCTGAACTATGTAGATCAGGGCTCAGCAAACATTTTCTGTAAAGTGCTAGACACTAGATATTTTAGGCTTTGTAGGCTATGTGGCCTCTGTTGGAACTAATCAATTCTGCCATTGTCATGCAAAGAGCCACCATAGACAATACATAAACAAATGGGCATGGCTGTGTTCTGATGACACTTTATTTACCAAACAGGCAGCAACCTGGTTTTGGCCCATGGGCCATTAATTGCCTTCTTGAGCTAGATACTTGATTCAATTGTCCATTTTGTGATGTTTGCTTAGATTTAGTTCTGAGCTAATAGTACAGATGCCTAAATAAAATAGTTGATGGGAAGTTATGAATATTAAAGAGCAGAATCAAATAAAAGATTTATATGAACATGGATATTTACCCTCTTGAATTTGATAGAAATTAGGATGATGAATCAGCCATAATTGACTGAAGGCATTCTTCTCTCCCCAAAGCCATCCCAACCCATTTACTTTATAGCCTGAAAGAATGTCGTTTAATTTCACTCATTTTTCAGAGGTATTCTTTCATTTTTAATCTTCCTGACAATGCTGCAATATATTTATTATTATTCTCATCGAATTTATGAGTAAATTGAGGTTCAATGAAGGTTCATTAGAAGAATAGAAAATGCCTGAGCTACACTGTAAATAAAGTCCTTTTACTGTAATATTACAGGGGAATCAATCCTCAAGTTGGCCCTCTGACTTTGCACCATGGGATGCATAGTTGTATACAATTGGACAAATACTATTAGATTTTAGTAAATCACACATCATATCAATTAATGGAATGGTAAAATATTTTGTTCTTTAGAACATTTATAAAAATTAAATAAGAAAATTCAGAAATTGCCTTGCTGACATTTATTAGATAAATGTCTGCAGGTGACTTTTGCATACACCTTTCATTGCAAATTTGACCTTCATGCACATACACACACACACATATACATACATACACATGTATAGCCTTTATTCTTAGTTCAAAGAACATTTATGTATTTTAAACAGGTGTAATAATGTTCTTTGAGCTAAAATAAAAGGATAAAGGGTTTTTATTCCCCTCTGTCAATTAATTTTACAATATAAATTTTATAATTTTATAACATATGTCCTGACTCCCTACACTTTTTATTTTGGGGCTGTAAGTCATTCTAGTTCTTCTACTATGCTCTTTTCTAAACAGCTAAAAAATGCAAACAGCATGAAGCCTAAATAATAGAATGAATCTCTGCTCATTCTATTTCATTAGCAGTGTAGAAAAATTATAGATCAGTGACATTTTGTATTGAGTTTTAGGGAATATCTCTCTGGAAAAGTGGAGTGCCATTTATAACATGTCTGCAATGAGAAAATACAGTACACTCAGCTTTTACATTAGCCTTGACTCTTGTTTATTCATCCATTCAACACTCAATTATTGAGTCTCTAATCTCGGCTAAGCACTATGTCTTAATCTATTTTCACATAAAAACATGTTAAGTTCAATCATATGAGTTTTCAAAGGATGGAGTGGAAGGCATAAAGGAGATTTTAATTTAAATTGGGGCATCAGGGACAGTTTTCTAGACAAAGTGCTACCAGAGTTCTCTGAATCAATGAGCACATTAGTTGGGAGAAATGGGAAATTGGTAAGGTCATTTTGGGCAGAGAGGATAGAACAGCTGAGAATCAGCGAGGATTCCACCCATTCCCTGAGAGCAGAGATTTGAGCCCCAAGGATCAGTTGTAAGAAAAGGTATTTTTAGGGCTGTCAGTGTGTGTAGTAGCCAAGGCAGGTGGTGATTGAGAGGCAGCCATAAAGGCTGTCTCAAGTTCTGGTGGTAAAATGGACAGGGTGTAGAAAGGAAGCTCTGCTTCTTGCAATGAATGGAGGAAGTTTTAGCAAAACAAGGGCTCCATGGCTGAGACCATTTCTATATCTGCACATTAGATTAGAAATCCCAGATTTTAACCCTATTCCCCAATCAGGAGTCAAGGATTTATGTCCTGAAAACAGGGCAAACTATAAAATGTAGCCCCCTTGATTTTCTTTACTACAAATATTTATAATTACCCTATTTTATTGAAAGATGCATTTTATTACAAACACCATGTTCATGCAGAATTCCTGTTCAATGAATATGGACTTTGAATGTAATGCAAACTTTCTGACACTAAGTTTTTCTGTAAAGACTAAACTGCCAGGGAGGTGCAGTAGCAAGAGATATTTATGGTACTGACATAACACCTTCCTCAAATATCATTTCTCACAATATTTGGGGTTACTAATTTTGTGTGTGACACTCACTAGTAATTTCCTACATATTAACTTATTTAATCTTTGTAGAAATCCTATGAGACGGGGAGTTATACCCACTTTTCTGACAAGGGAACTGAAATCCCAAAAGGTTAAGTAAATTCTCTAACTTGTGTAGCTAATAACTTATTAAGCAACATTCAAAACTTTCTTATCTTTTGCTGTACTTTACTGTGTGATATCTCAGTATAGAAATTCCAGCGAAGTAATATGACTTCCAGAAAAGAGCATGCTACTCTCCTATAGCCACTGGCCCTGAGCCCAATTTTCTTTATGTTAAGTTTGCCTAAAATCAATAACTTTGAGTATCTTAAAATGAAAATAATATAAATAACAAAGTGAAATAAGTTTATTTTAAATACATTTACATTAATTTTTGAAGTCAGAGTCTCTAGAAACATTGGTTCAAGAATCCTTACACTGTTCCATATGACAAATTAGAATAATCACACCAAGTGGCAGATTTGATAATTCAGAAATAAAAATATTCATTCAGCATGCACACTGACAATTTATTTTAAAGTAAGTTTAAAGTGCTAAAGAATTTAACAGAAAAAAAGACCCACTAATGGATGCAAATAAAGCTAAACCTTAAAGAGTGGTTAAATCATAGGTAAGTTAGTCATTATACAAGTTGTTTATAAAATGAATTGTTTTGGGGTTAGTTAGTTAAGTTTAAACTGACGAATGTGATGTCCAGCCAGGAAATGGGAAGAAAAGGTCCTCAGAAGGTGGACAAGATTAGAAACCTGGACCCTAAAATATATAACTTGTACCTTAGTGTTCAATGTGACTGTGTTAGTTTCCTATGTGTACCATTACAAATTCCTACGAACTTGGTGGCTTAAACACATATACATTTATTCTTTCACAGTATGAGGCCAGAAGTCTAAAATCAGCCTCATTAGACTGAAATAAAAGTGTTTGTAGCACGGTACTCCTATCAGAGACTCTTTCCTTTTCTCTTCCAATTTCTAGGGACTGCTGGAATTCCTTGACTGTGACCACATCTCTGTAGTCTCTCAAATCTCCTTCTGCTTTCCTCTTATAAGGATGATGCAATGGCATTAAGGCCCATCCAGGTAATTAAGGATGTTCTTCCCATCTCAAGATCTATTTGCAAAGTCTTTTTCCCATGTAAGGTAGCATCACAGGTTACAGGGTTTAGGGCATGAACATCTTTGGGGTGGCCATGATTCAGTCCTACCACAGGGATATAGTTTAGGATGTTACATATATAATTAGAATATTAAAACACACACACTTTGGGCACTTTGCTATCCAAATATCAAACACTAATTTCTCAATAAGGAGGAATGAACAAGTGCTAGAAAAATACTGGGGTGTTCATATTCATATATGGTTTATATGTAAGAGAAAAAAAGAAAAATTCACCAAGGTTTGAAAATGGTCCAGGATTCTTGGGTACTATAAAAAGGACCAGCTTCAGGTACCAACAAGACTCTGCTTCTGATGCTGTTCTCTACTTCCTTTTGAGTGATAGGGACATATCATTTATTCTCTAAAATTGTCTTCTTCCACATTCCTGGATGTCTTAGTTTGGGTTCACCCAGAAGCAGATCCTCCAACATAGTAATCCCAGTGATTCATTTTGAGTAAGTGATAATTCCAGGCGGCTCTTGTAGGAGAATGTGAAAAGAAATAGACAGCTAATGAAGGAACATAAAACTTGCTTCATTATCAAGTTTCACTGGAGCTGAGTTCAATGGGAGAAATCCAGGAGATGGTATCGATCCTATTGCTCAAAATTATTCTATTTAAAGACTGAGGAAGTTAGGGCATATAACCTACCAGTTCCTGTCAGTCATTAATTGAGGGCTGCTATCACGGAATGTTAATTCCCCATCACTTCTGATTGGCCACACACAAAGGGAAGCAGGTGTTAGATAGTGGTTGGGTCCCATGCATGGAAATGATAATGACTAAGGGGACATGAGTTGGATATCAACATTATCTGTAATATTGGATCCTACAGCTGTTGCCAGCTTTGGGTGTCACATTATCTTAGCTTCAATACCTCAACATAAGCTCTTCCCCCAATTCCAATTTGAAAAAATGACTGTGGTCATTTCTGGAGCAAATCTCTGTGACTAGGGAGATGGGTTCTTGAGGAAACAGTACAATTCTAAATGCGACTACATGATCTGAACTTGGGGGAAACAGTTGACAACTTAAGATTAATAATGTTCCTAGAGGAGAACTGTTTTGCTATTGTCTTGGTTAAAAACAAAAAAGGAGCTCAAAATAGTGTATGGGAGACAAATTTAGGTATGTTAGTCTCTATGGATGAACATCACAACCCATTGTAATTTATTTGGCTTGATACTGTATTGCAGTAAGCATCTGGGCACATAAAAATGAATTCTAGATGATACAGGGAAGAGAGGGAGAACTAGGCATGGTGTGAGGTTCTAGGAAAATAATTCAGATTAAGGGCATCAATTGAGTTTCAGTAAAACTGCAATATAATCAGAATTTGAGCCACAGGTCTAGTGATAGTGAACAAGTAAATGTGACATTTCTTTAAGTCTAAAGTGCAGCTCAGAACGATTGCTCAGGGAACTCATCATAGTCAAACCATATACCGAGATAAGAATAGAATTAATAATTCCAAGTTCTACCACTGGTGGGAAAAGGGCTTACTAAGTTCTCCTTCCCAAGTAGAAATTGAGTTAAATCCTTGCTGAGACTGAACCCATAATTTGGAATCTTCTGTTTCTCTAGCTATGAGGGTTCAAGAAAAGCAGGTAGTAAATAATCCCTATAACAACAAGTCTAAAGAGTCATCTTTCTACTTTATTATTATTTGAGACTTATGTTGATAAGTTCAAGTTCAAAACGATTTTGACCTTAAATAACACTCATTTTTAACTAGGCTACCATGCATTAAAAGATCCGAGAAGACATTGTAGAGACAGCAATAAACCTAACCTAGTTTTAATTATTTTTGAGAGAAGGGGAAAAATGAGGACTGAATCAGTTTTAATTTATCCTGTTGTAACAGCATATGTGGAGTTTGTTTAGGGCAATTTTATAGGGTTTTGATTTTCTGTAGAAACATTAAGATCTGCTACCTTTATACTTTATTTTCATGCTTCTAGAGTTTGCTATAGAACTTTAATGTCCCTGCTTTTGTTTCACGGGATTAAATATTAAACAATATCACTAACTAGATATGGTACATTTACTTTCGAAGTAATTGGATTGTGGATGAACCTGCTGCTACTGTTCATTAGTCTGTAACTTCATAAGATTTTAACTCTATTCTCCTTTTACAGCACTGCAATTTGGAAACTTTCCATAGAGCTTAGAGCAGCTGAAAATATTTGGACACGCCCTTACCTTGCCTTTGGGATGCTGATATCATGTTCATCAGCAAAATGTCATGCCAACAATCCCAAACTGTAATAGCATGACAAATCATTCAAAATTCCCCAGCTACACATGGATGTCACCATTCGTTATTTAACACTAGCATTCCTTTCTTTTAAAAATTATTGTTTCACCTTATTATTAAAGTAATATATGTTCATTGTAGAAACATTGGAAAATTGAAATATATAAAGAAGAAAATATAAATCAGCTATAATTCCTCCACACAGGGATAATCACTAATAATCATTTTTCTTGTTTATATGTGTATTTATTTTTATAGGTATAAAATTTTATAAATATAAAATTTGCTCTGCCTTCTCTTCAGCCTTATATTATGAACATTTTTCATGTCTTTAAAATTCCTCATAAGTATATTTTTATAATGGATGCCTGTTATTTATTCTTATGGATAAACCTTAATATAGTTAATCATTCATTGCAGGACATTTGGATTGCTTCCAGTTGTTGGCTGCCATAAATAATGGCATGATAAAATCTCTGTACATTAATCTTGGTCCTCATTTTTGATAATTTCTTTAGGAGAGATCCAAGAAATGAAATTACTAAGTCCAAGAGAATGAATATGTTTAACTTCATTGATATCTTTCCAAACTTGCTTTCCAAAAAGTATCTATGAATTTGCATACCCACCCCGAGTTTATTACCACACCCTCTCTCTGCAACTTACGAAGTTTGTATTTTAAAAAGTATTTTAATTAATTGCCCAATACTGACCTAAACATTTGATTAACTTGTGATACAGTCACTAGATGGAATAATATACATTTCATTAAAATTAAAATCATTCATATTATGTTGCAACATTAAATTTATTGATGATATGCTATTAAGTAAATAACATGTTATAAAATTAAATATACTCCATCATTGCAAGTATGCAAATATGTATGCATATGGAAATTACCAAAGATGATGACCAGTAAAAATAAAATCTAATAATAGCAGGAGTAGATTACCTTAATAACTGACAGCTTACTATGTAGTCATTAAACACTAGCATAAAACTAAGTGTTTAAAATTCATTATTTCAGTCCATTTTATAATAACAACATGGAGGGGCGCTGGAGGCTGGATGATTTTATGCCAAGGTCTTATGGCCACACAGGATGTCAGTGTGGTTCTGGGATTCAATTCTGAGTTGCTGGCTTCAAATCCACTTCTAGGATAATAAGCTTATGTTTGAATCCTCTAAACATTTTTATATTTCCTAAACTTTGTTAAATGTTGCTGCATATTTTTTAGTAGAATAATGTAAAATGGTATAATTAAGAGAAACTGCATTGAATAAGCTTCTTATAGATTCTTAGAAAAAATTAATTTCTAAGAGCCAAATAAAAAGAGAACTTATACAGACACTATTCTGAAGAGGAAAACAAAGGTTTTAGAAAGCATGAAAAAATAGTATTCAACCTAAACATTAATCAGTGAAATGCAAACAAAACAATAAAATAACATCCATTCAACCCAATAAGATGAAAAATCACTGAATATTGCCCAGGATTCACTATTTATATTTTCTTATTAATACTCTAATATAAATACATATTTTTAATGTGACAAATTCTTAATTTCTTTTTATTGCCGTAAATATGCTTTGTAATGAAAAATTAGGCAAACTATCCATATAATTCATGAATTTATTTTTCTTATAAATCCAGAAAGTTTAACATTTTTCATTGAAATTAAAACATTCTTAGTTCATTCAACAAATATGTATTAAGTGCCTACTAGGTGCCAAGAATAATTGTAGGAGCTATGGCTATATAAGTGTATCCAACAAACAGAAATGCCTGTCCTTTTGTATCTTATGTCCTAATATGTAGCTCACACAATAAACAGGATAAAACAGTAAAATGGTACTCGATTTAATAAGTGGTAACAATAGGCAGAGAAGAGGGTTATGAAATGTTGGGAGGACATATTGAAATTTCGCATGGGGTGGCCAGAGAAGCCATCATTTACAAAGTGACCTTAGCAAACAGACCTTAAAGAAATAAAAGGGTGCACTATGAGGAAAATTGGGGGAAGGGCATCCCAGGAAGGGGGAAGCAATCCATTCAAAGAAGATGATTGCTCAAGGAGGAGCAGAAAGGCCAGTGTAACTGCAGCAGTGTAGTTTAGCGAGGTTACTAGGAGAAGGTCAGAGAATTAATGGGGGCCTCACGGGTAGGATATTTTGCTTAAGGTGACCATATATATACCCAGTTCATATTTGCTGTTCTGATGCAATTTTTACTAATGCTGTTTTCACTCTCAAAAGTGTCCAGGTTTGGATCCTAAGTCCCCATGGTTATAGTAAGGAACTTGACTTTTACATGAATTGAGTTTGCTGTTAGTTGGTTTGAGAGGGGGATAACATGATCTGTCTAATGCTTTACCTAAAATGCTCTGATGGTTCCCTTAAGAATAGACTGAAGGGGAGAAGAACTGAGATAAAGACTGGTTAGAAGGCTTTTGAAACATTCCAGTTACTGATAATAGTGGCCTGTACTAGAGTGATAGAGGTGGGGGTAATAAGTAGATCTGAATCAATTTAGAGTGAAGAGCAGAAAGGATATGTTGACCATGTAAAGAAGAGGCTAGAATTATTCCAAGGTTGTTTTTTTTTTAAATAAACATTTTATTTTGAAATAACTTCAGATTTACAGAAAACTTACAAAAATAGTGCAAGAATTGCACTTTACTCATTATCCAGATTCACCAATGTGTTTACTTTGTATCACATTTGCTTTATCATTTACTCTCCATCTTGATATATATGTATGAATGTATATATGTATGTTTCATTATTATTTTATTATTTGAAACTATCTATTTGAGAGGAATTTGCAGACATGCTTTCCCCTTTACCCCTAAATATTTCACTATGTATTTCCATAAAAAAGACATTCTCTTGGCTTAAAATGTACAAAATTCCTATTGGGAATGATGGAAATATTTTGGTAATGGAGGGTGGTAATGCTAACAAAATATTGTGAATGCAACTAATAACACTGAAATATATATCTGGAAATGTTAGGTTGTATATATAGTACCAGAATAAAATTTTTTTAAAAGATCCATGGAATTATATTACACAAATGGTGAACCTAAGTTAAACCATGGACTTTAATTATAAAAATGTGCTACCATCAATTGTAACAAGTGTTCCACACCAATGCAATGTGTTGGTGTTGGGGTGGTATATGGGAATCCTGTATTTTATGCATGATTGCTCTGTAAATCCACAACTTCTCTAATAAAAGGGGAAAAAAAGACCTTTTCTTACCAAATCGCAACATTGATGAGATCATCAGGAAAGTATTGGAATATAGGAAGCAGAGGAAGGTAAGAATATAACTCTGTTGTACTTCAATATTTAGAGGATTAATGCAACACTTGATTGATAATTGCTTTTCAACTTATGAGGTATCTCTTCTTGGATTCAAACTAACTTATTTAAATCATATTTTTTAAATGAGGATTTTTCAACAAACACAATGTCACAGGTGACAGATACATTAAAAGAGAATCTAGATTCTTCAAATTATAAATATTCTGTATGTTTTTAAATACCATGCACATTTACATGGTCATTGGTCTTCTCTTTTCTACTGTTGCTGCCTCCAATTTGTTACCCAAAAACAAGAATTACTTTTTAAGGATAAATGAGACCAACTTATTTTCTGGCTTAAATTTTTTCAGTGACTTAACATGCCATTCACAACTGATTTCACTTCCTCCTGATGTGAATGTCCAACATTCTGCCCTCTGATTATCTCTTCAACCTCATCTTGCACTATTCTTGGCCTCATTTGACATTGGCTTCGTTTCTGTATCTGGACCATTCTAAGTGCTTTCCTGTTTGGGGCCTCCTGCATATGTTTTGTGTTTGTTTGTTTATTTTGTTGTTGCATTTAACTTTTATTGTAGTAACATACAAACAACTCAAATTTTCCCATTTTAGCAGCTTTCAAGTGTAAAAGTCAGTGGCACCAATTATAATCACAATATTGTGCCACCATCACCAACATCCATTACCCCAATTTTTTCATCACCTCAAACAGAAACTCTGCCCCTATTAAGCAAAAATCCCCCACCCTTTCTCCCATCCCCTAGTAATCTGTAAACTATCTGCTTCTAGGAGTTTGCTTATTTTGGGTATTTCACATAAGCAAGATCATACAATGTTTGTCATTTTGTGTCTGGCTTACTTCATTCAACATGACATCTTTAAGGTTCATCCATGTTGTAGCATGTATCAAAACTCCATTCCTTTTATGGCTTAATAATATTCCATTGTGTGCTAATATCACAGTTTGTTAGCCATTCATCTGTTGATGTACACTTGGTTTTCTATCACCCTTTGGCTGATATGCTGCTATGAACATTGGCATATAAATAGCTGTTTGCGTCCTTGCTTTTAATTCTTTGGGATATATACCTAGAAGTGGGATTGCAAGGTCATATGATAATTCCATTTTCAACTTTCTGAAGAACCACCAAAACAATTGCCTCCATTTTACAATTCTACCAACAATATATATGCATTCAAATTTCTCTGCATCCTTGCCAATACTTGCTATTTTCTCTTTTTTTTCTTTTTTAATAAAAGCCATCTTTATGAATTTGAAGTGGTATCTCACTGTGGTTTTGATTTGCATTTCTGTGGTGGCCACTGTTGTTGAACATCTTTTCATGTGCTTATTGGCCATACATTGGGAAATGTATATTTAAGTGCTTTGCCCATTTTTTAAATTGGATTATTTGTCTTTTTGTTAATGAGTTGTAGCAGTTCTTTATATATTCTGGATATGAAACCTCTACCAGTTATATGGATAGCAATTATTTTGCCCATTTTGTATTTTGTCTTTTCACTTTCTTGGTAATGCCCTTTTATGTACAAATGTTTTTAATTTGGATGAAGTCCATTTTATCTGTTTTTTCTTTTGTTGTTTGTACTTTTGCTACTTTTTATCTTTGCCCAGAATAAACTTACCCTATGCTTCAAATGCCTGTTTTTACTCATATTTCTGGTATAAAAGCCTTTCTTGGCCCACCTATCAAAAGCAATTGTATCCCAATTACTCTCTGATATTACCCTGTTCCTTTCTTAAGTAGCAATAATCAAAATATTAAATTACGTGGTTTATGTTTACTTTTAAGTCCCCCCTGTGATTAGAAAAGGAAGAATAACAGTTCTTTAGTGTGATTTAATTACTCACATGTTTTTAGTTGAATTATGCAATCCCTTTCAGAATACTGATGCATACTCAGTCAACATTATTTTACTTGAAATTGTATATAATACTGGTTTACATTTATTAAACATTTACTTCAGCAAGTGATCGGTGTTCCAAATAACTCCAGATACCTTGCTTTTAATTACTAGCTATACAGTTTCTCAGTTTGTTTACCTCTCCAAGATGGAATGAAGGCCTGCTTTATTCCCCATCAATCCCTCCCCCAAGAAAATGCCCCTAAAAGCCTATTGTTTTCTTAATAAGCCACAAGAATTACAACTGATATGTCTTAGCAGAAATACTCCGCTCTTGCTCTTATCTATGTAATTCTAAGTGTTTCTTCCAGAAATTAGTTATCTCTGAACATTGTTTTAGAGAAACAAATATAAATTGAATTAGTTCCTTACTGGCTAATATATTATAATGGTCTCCAAGTGTACTGTAATATCCATGCATCTATGCCAAAGATGTATGTACTGTGTTGATAATGGGGGAGTATGGAAATAGAGTGCCAATATAAGCTATGGACTATGGTAAGTGGTAATAGTCTGATGATATTATCTCATAATCTGTAACAAATATTCCACCACAGTGTGGTGTGTTGATAGAGGGGTGTTGTATGGGAATTCGGCACATGTGCATGATTGTTTTGTAATTTCACATCTTCTGTAATAAAAATATATTTAAAAAATAATAATAGGGTGGGTTGGAAAAAAATACACAAAATGTAAGATATGGACTATAGTTAGTGTTAAGATTTTGATGATATTCTTTCATAATTTGTAACAAATGTCTCGCAACAATGCAAGGTGTTGGTGGTAGGTTGATGTATGGGACCCCTGTATGAAGTTATGCTTGTTTACTTTGTAAGTTCACAACTTTTACTATACACTTACTGTTTATATATGTTCATGTATAAATGATATAAATGATGTAACTCATCATCATCATCATCATCATCATAAAGTGGGTTGGGGGAAAAATGCACCAAATGTAAGATATTGTGATTAGTAGTAAGATTTTGAGGATGCTCTTTTATCATTAGTTAAAAATGTTTCATAACAATGCAAAATATTGGTGGTAGGGTGAGGTATAAGAGCGCTGTATGATGTTTTGTATGTTTGGTAAGTTCACAACTATTAGTATACACTTATTGTTTATGTATGTTTATGTATGAGTGGCATACTTCAATAAATTTTTAAATATCATAAAAATACACAGGATTATGAAAAGGTAATATTAGAAATCACGTTTACATATATTTTATATTTTTAATTTTATTATTTATTAGTTCATACATGCAAAAAGGTATAAAAACAATATAATAAACATTCAAGTAGCTATCACTGGCAAAAAAACAAAACAAAGAACAAACAAGCAAGCAAAAAAAGTACACACCAAAAGTAGCTAAAGTTCTCTATGACCTCTCTTCAGCCAAATGCTTCTTGCTCCTTACTCCCCTCCCTTTATCACTTCCCCAAAACCACTGTGCTAAATTTTGTGCAATTAATTATATAAGTTTAAATATAAAATATAAAATGAAGCAAGCTTTACTAATATATAATAAAACAATGAAATTAGTACCTTAAATATATATGTATATACATAATTATATTCAAACACTTTGTAAAAAGGGGTATACTGTCAACAAATTTTGAAGACTATTGGTTTATATAATCAAAATAAAGACAGAGAAGGGTGATATTGGGGATTGAAATATGATGCACAGGAAGAGAGGATGAAATGACATCCTTCAGTTCTGTGAAAAGACAAATTTTCAGTCATTCGTTTAGATGTTTGGGGTCTTATCCTGCCAAACGTCTGGCTTTTTGGAGGCACAATTTGAGCCTTGTGCCAAGCAAAAAGTGCTGCTTGTTTCATTCATTTCTGGTTGTATGCCAAGGAAGACAGATTTGAGTTTCAGAATCATAATCAGAAGCTGTGCTTTATGTGATTTTCTTATTCTGGCAAGAAGATTTTCCCATCACTATCTGCTCTTCTTTATGTCTTTTCTCTCTGTTCCACCAAACTCTTGTCTTGAAGAGATTCTGAGAACTCTTTTGATGCCCAGCTTTAATGTGTAGCTTCCTGTTTACGTAAGTAGCTTTTGAACAGATTCTATTTTTGAGTTGGGAAGGAAACATACTGGCATATTATTTTTGAGGGGAAATTAAAGATCATTAATATTGCTGATTATATTTAACAAAAAAGAATTAGACTTTTTCTACAAGTTTGCTAAATAATACTAACTATCCTAAGACCAGTACTTTGAACACAGGCTCTTACTGTCTATTGAAAATAGAAATAAAAGCACAAATAGTTTGACTTGTAAGGATAAGTATAAATCATTCTAAAGGAATAGAGGCCATCTGTTCCACATTGTGCCAAAGCATCAAGTTGAAAACTTTAAGAAGGAATAAAGGAACTAAGGAATAAAAAAAAAGAGAAAGGAAGGAAAGAAGGAAGGGAGGGAAGGAGGGAAGGAGGGAGGGAGGCATGGGGGAAGGAAAGAAGGAAGGGAGGGAGGAAGGAAGGAAGGAAGGAAGGAAGGAAGGAAGGAAGGAAGGAAGGAAGGAAGGAAGGAAGGAAGGAAGGAAGGAAGGAAGGAAGGAGAGGGGGAAAAGACAACTCAGTTCCTCTTAACTGAATGATCTCTAGTAACAAAGATTTTTCATAATGTCACTCCAACCCATAACTTTCTTACATTTTCAATAACATTTTTTCTCTTTCACTCTTTCTCACAATAAGTCGATGGGAATAAAGCCATGTTGTGTTGTATTAGCCCCTAGTATAGCATTATTTTGTAGTTAAGTGATACAACTGAAGATGATGATAAAATAATATGAATGCTTATGGATTAAACCAAAGCTTGTTGTTTTTTGTTATCTGCAGTTTGATAAATGAAGTAAAAGCACTTTACATAATTTTTGCCTGTATTTTACCATAAATTTCTGATTTATTTACCACTAATTTGCATTAAAGTTCTTTTAAGTACTTTGACAAATTTAAGAAGCATTTTGTTGCATTATGTTTCTTTAAGATTTCATCAGAAGACTGTAGTCTAGGTCGTAACTTCAAACCTGTAATCTTCAGGCATTCAAATAGGTTCAGACTATTGAAAAAGTTTATATATTTTTTGTCCTACTTCACACAAATATTCACGACACTTGAAAAAAAAGGTGTGATTATCAGCAGTGTTAAACATGTTGACACAACAAGGGGCCTGGGTGGAAAATTAGGAAAAAAATTAATTCAGGTAGAAAACAGTTTATATTGTTGTTTCAGAAATAAACATCTTTATTTAACAATAATGAAGACTACTTTCCTCATGCCAGTATCTCAATATTTTAAGCTGATTGTAATTTTTCTGCCTATCAAATCCAAATTTCAATGACTAATTAGGTTATTTCTGACACCTCTGGGAGTGTATTTTTATTTCATTTTTAGAGTACCTTGGCTTGAGGAGTTAGCTTATATGTTCTAGCAGCTTTTGTAAAGTATGTTTCTGTGGAAAAACAAGTTTTTATATAGGGAAAGAAAATACCTCATATCCAAACTCAAAGTAGAAGATTGAGCAAAGTACATTTAGGAAAATAAACTGAAATAGAATTGAAATCAAACTCTTTGACTTTGATGAAAACCAAATTAATTTAAAAACAGTAATTATTTCAGGAAAATCAAGCCTGTTTCTTGCAAGTGAGAGACCAAGAGACCAATAAAAGATATATTACAAATAGTAATGGCAAATTTCTGTTAACACTTAGACGAGATTTTTTGTGCTACGATGTAACTCTGGACAGATAAGAATTTATATATGTGCGTATGTATGTATACATGTATACACGCATTCACACAGACATATATACATATATATGTGTGTGTTTTATATATGTATTTATATGAATTCATGTACACATGTATATATGAATAAGACTTTATATAAAATACTGTGAATGTATATGAAAACCACCTAACAAGCCTCCTGTTTCTCTTACACCATCTCTTACACCTTCAGCACCTTAGCACCCTCTAGTACAGAGTATAACAAAACAATAGTGCATTCTGTAATATGAAGTACTCACAAGGAATGACTGTATAATCTCTCAGTCTAAACATATTGTTTTGGCACACCCAGAAAATTAGGAAAGATTGTGCAAGACTGGCAAAAAAAAGCGATCCAGGTTCTCCCATCTTTTCTAAGTCTATTAATCAGTCTGTCATGACACTGCCTATGATATTTATGTCTGCTTAGAAACAATAAAAGTTCACCTTTCCCTTTTCCAAAAAGTTGCTATGCTATGTTGACATTTTCACCCTGGAGGAAAGCCACGTTGCACTGAACAGATGCTGTAAACTGGCTCATCAGTGCTAATCCTGCATAAATATGCTTACCTGCCGTGCTCAAAAACAGAATTACAGCAATGTATTTTGAGACATATACATGACTCCTCCCAATGCAAATAGAATTGAGAAGAAAGAAATGAGTTTCCTTTTAATTTGTTGATATGATTAGTAATGTATCAATATTTCTTTTCTGATAATTTCTTAGATCTATTCATAGGGAGTTCAATGAACTGGAGAGTAGGTGTCGCAACTCCGCTGAGGCTCAGGGTCCACCTGGCACATGGACAGCCCAAAGATTCAAATCTCTTGGGTGTACACCTACCAACTCCAGCACCAGCCATAGGTTCAAGTAGAAGGGACAGAAGAGGTGTGTGTAGAGAAGTCACAACTGAGTCCAACTCAGACACACTCGAGAGCACAAACTCCAAAGTAGGGCCCACTGGCAAGGCAGCAAACTCTGGAGCTATCGGCCCTGACCGTAGGACCTGGGTGTCTCCGGAGCCCTCAGGAGCCCCACTATTTGGGGTAGTATCCACTTTGGCAGTCTATGAGATCCTGCTGAGATGTGCATAAGCGTTACCTCTGGGATGACCTCCTGACTCACTTTGAAGTCTCTTAGCCATATAAACTCATCTGTCTTTACCTTTTAGTTCATTATAGGGAGAAATGGAACTTCTTGAGGAAGGCTTCTATGTTATGAACCTTATGGGTCTGGCCTAAGTTTACCTCAGCAAATATTTGTTATATTGAAATGTTGAAATTCTAAAGCCTTAATTATAGCACCATTTTAATTAATATTTAAAATGCCAACATTTTAAAGCTACAAATAGATGAAGATTTTGTATAAATTGAATCTGTCTGCTTTAATTGGAGTAGGTACTTGTGCATCTGGATTTAAATTTGCCATATTACTATTAATTTTCTGTTTGTCCGTACTGTTCTGTTTCTTTCTCTCCCTTTTACATCTTCTTTTGTAATAAATACAAAAGTTAATTTTAATTACAGAGCATTTAAAAAATTTTCCCTCACCCCCATTACCTTATTAAGGATACATTCTTTCTCTAATTTATTTTAAGAGTTATCCTAAATGTTACAACAAGCATTCTTGACCTATTACAATTTAATATAAATAAGTAATGTTATCATTAACAGTTAATAAAAAGACATTACAATATTATAACCTTATTTAATCTACTCTGGCTAATGTAATATTTTCTTATATTTTAATTGTATATACATATATGTAGATATATTATATAATATGTTAAGATTTATCATTAAAAACACATTATAGTCTCTGTTCATGTCAACAATTTTCATTAAAACTTGCCCACATATTTACCATTTTCATCTCTCTTCATTTCTTCTTCTTCTTGAGCTGGAATCTAAGACCAGTTTTCTTCAGTCTGAAATACTCCATTTAGTAATTCTATTAGTGGAGGTCTGATAGTGAATTTTTTTCTGTTTTTGATTGTCTGAAAACAGCTTCATTTGCATTATTTTTTTTTTCACATTATAAGATTTTACTAAATTTAAATGAGAAACAATGTGAAAATTATTTTAAATTTTTCCATATGACTTAAAAATAGGATCTGATAAACTTACATTTCAAATTGTCTCACAAGATTTTGTTTTTACACCAAATTATTTTTGTGCTCATTCCTGACTATGATTCTAATTCAATGGTCCTTCAGAGACAGTGATGAAAGAGGACCATTGGGTATTTTGGAAGTAGGTACACCTT
>JAQZBX010016085.1:0-36852 GCA_029593785.1 Cabassous unicinctus | reverse complement strand
CACTTAGAATTACCAAAATAAGTTACAATGCTTAATAAAACTAGCAAATATACAAATCTATGTTAATGGTTGTATGCTTGCATTAAAACAATCATTTCTATTATATTCCCAATGTTTTAGGCATTAATAAAATGTATCTGAATCATGAACTTTATATATACCTACAAGCTGTCACCCAGAAAATCAGGAAGTAAAACAATCATTTATTAAAAAATAATCTTAGGAAATATATTATCCAGAAGTGATCAGTTTAGCCAAAAGTCAAAGCAGAAGAGACAAAGCTATGAAATGATTAAGAACATGGACACTTTATTCATAAACAGCTGCGCTCAAATCCAGATGAGGGGGTATTGAGGGAACATGGCGACAGGTTAGACACATAAATCTTAGCTGTCACTAAAACAATAAATAAAAAAAAAAGCCAGAGGCTGCAATGGGGACCTGCTTTGGGGCACAGCATACAAGGACACTGCTTACCAACTCCCAGAAGAGTGAGAGTCAGAGCCACGAAGAAGCCAAAACAAATAGTCTTGAGTTATTAAACCCCCGGCTGCAGGGAAGGGCTCCCCTTCACCACCCTTAAGATATTAAGCGAGGGTAAAACTCCTGGCAAATTGTATCTAACTGAGAGTAGAGCAGACATCTACCTCCACGGAAAGTGCTCTGAGTCATCTAGGAGGGTACTGGACAGATAGGGAAGCCAGGAATAATCAGCGGTTGCATACCTCAGTGACTGGAAGGGGCACACATACCCAGCCCTCAAGGCAGACAGATTAGGTGAAGACCCAGGCCCCTGCTCCAAACAGGTGTATGAAGGCAGATTTCCCATGAGGAAGAGGGGTCAGGGAGAGCAGAGAGCAATTTTTTTGGCAGCGAGTTTAGCCAGCTGGGCCCCCCTTGAATATCAGATGAGACCCAGACTCAACAGGGAGAGGTGAAGGGGATCATCCCAGGCTGGTATTCACACCCAGCCACGTAGGTAAAGAGAGAAATTACATTAGAGAAGAGGCAGAGACCGGTGGCGATCACCACCACTCCAGCTGACTGCAGCGGAGCTAACTTGCCCTAAGGAAAAGGTGCTGATAGGCTTCTGAAAGGCAAGTTGGCCTAAGCAAGCAGAATAGCTCAGTGGGAGAATTCATGCCTATCACATATAAGGCCTCTGGTTCGATTCCTGGTTCTTCCTTGAGTAGAGACCCACCAGGTTATCAGGCAGCCAGCTGAAACTTTATGACTGAGAACATATAGACATTGTCTTTGTATTAACTTTAATTGGATATCTTATTTTTTTTTAAAAGTTCATTTTCTTTTATTTCCCTTACTTTACTCACTAAAACCCAATTCAAAACTTGTAGAGGGAAGGCTGCAAGATGAGTGTTTGAGGAACACCAGCAGCCTGAGAAGATCCTTAGAGGTCTAAGAAATAAGGCTGTTTTTCTATATTTATTATAATTTTTTTCCCTCTATCTCCTTTTTTTTTTTTTATTAAGAAAACAAGTTGCTGCTGTCTTGTTTCTTGCTTGTTTTGTATCCCCTCCCATTCTTTCTATGCTTGTTTACTTTTGCTTTTTCTTTCTTTTATTCTTTTGGCTACTGATCTGTTCTACCTATGCTACTTCTTTTCACTCCTTCATCTTTATACCTTTTGTTTTCCATAGTTGTTCCTTCATTTCACCTCCTTTATTTGGTCTCCAATTTTTCTTGTTTGTATTTATCGCTCTCTCCCTTTTTCTCTGTAATACTCTCTTTTTACTTTTTTCTTTCTCTATTCTCTTTTTTTCTTTTCCTCTCTTCTCAGTATTCCAGTATTTTAATTCATTCTATATATTTATTTCTCTATTCTGTTTCTTGTTTAATTGTATCAATTCCACTTTCCTAATCTTATTCCTTTCTGATTCTTACTCATGTTAATTTTTCAATTTCCTAGGCCTTGTACATTTGCTCTCCTGTCATTTACTAATACTATTATATTATTCCTTTTGTCTTCCAATCTCTTTCCTTTTAACTAGTCACAATTTTTTTTTCTTTCAAAGGACCATACGCAGATCTCTCTCTCACACACACATACAACACACACACACACACACAAAAAACAGCTGAGTAGGGGCAGGATCTCCCAAACAGGGAGCTGTTTTGGGAACCACAGAGTAGGAGGACTCAGGATCTGGAGAGAGCCAGATGAGCCTCTGGAGAGACTCTGAGTCTCTGGACTCAGTCTCCGGAGAGACTCAGGATCTGGAGAGAGCCAGATGAAGAGATAAATTCCTCAGAGTGCTGCTTGCTTGGTTCTTGGTTACTATGTTTCCTCTTCCTTTAGTTTCCCTTTTCTGTATATACCTATTTTATACACCAAGGCTATCGCTTTTCCTTCCTTCTTCAGTCTATCTTCTGCTTTCTGTTGTTGTGCTTAGAATCCACCTCTCTTTGTTCAGTCCCCAATTTTTCTGGTTTTTATTTCTACCTCATCTATGCTGTTCTCTTTCTTTTATTAACTTTTTTTCTTTTTGTCTTTTCTTTTATCTTCCCTCTCTCTTCATCATACAGACCTTTTAAATCTGTCTATATGTTTTTCTCTATTTGGTTTCCCATTTCATTGTTGGTACCCCACTTTTCTATTCCTATTACTCTACACTGCTTACATAAGATAAATATTCATTTCCCAAGGTCTTAAAGAGTTCCTCTTCTAATAATTACTATTATTATTACTATTATCCTTTTACTTTCCCTAGCTCTATTTTTTTTCCTCCAAGAGAACATAGACAACAGCAATGAAATAGAATAAGAACAAAGTGCCAAAGAGCAAATGTACACAAGAAAAAACAGCAATTAAATAAAACCATACAGTAAAGAGAGAAGCTAATCAACTGAATAAACCCATCAAGATAACAAGATGACCAGAGGGCAAAAAAAATTACAAAACATGGCTCAAATGAACAAACAAAAAACCAGGAAGAGGTGCAGAACATTGAACAACTAATGAAAGCTGTCCAAACAAGCATCATGGACCAACTTAATGAAGTGAAGGAAGAGATTAAGTATATTAAGAAAACACTGGGAAAACATACTGAAGAAATTGTAAAAATACATGAAAAGATAACAGATATGGTGTTGATGAATGGCACAATCCAGGAAATCAAAAAGACACTGGAAGCACAAAACAGCAAATTTGAACAGACAGAGGAAAGAATTAGTGATGTGGAAGACAGTACATCTGAAATCAAACAGATAGTAGAACAGATAGATAAAAAGATAGAAAAAAACCAGCAGGGACTTAGGGATTTGAATGACAACAAACCGCACAAACATATGCATTATAGGCATTGCAGAAGGAGATGAGAAGGGAAAAGGGACAGAAGGAGTGTTGGAGGAAATAATGGCTGAAAACTCCCCAACCCTATTTAGGAAGATGGATGTACAAGTCCAGGAAGCACAGGGCACCCCAAAATGTATAAATCCCAACAGGCTTACTCCAAGACATATACTCATCAAATTGTCCAATGCTCAAGACAAAGAGAAAATACTGAAAGCAGCAAGAAAAAGAGAACCATCACATACAAGGGAAGCTTAATAAGATTAAGTGCTGATTTCTTATCTGAAACCATGGAGGCAAGAAGGCAGTGGTATGACATAGATAAGCTACAAAAAGAAAAAATCTTCCAGCCAAGAATTCTCTACCCAACAAAACTAGCATTCAAAAATGATGTAGAGTTCAAATATTCACAGGTAAACAGAAATTAAGACAGTATGCCAAAAGGTAACTGGCCCTTCAAGAAATACTAAAGGGAATTCTGGAGGTTGAAAGGAAAAAACAGGAGAGAGATACCTGGAGGGGAGTGTAAGAACAACTAAAACAACAAAACAAGAAATAAAAACAAAATATGACATACATAAACCCAAAGAAAATATGGCTAATGTAAGTAATTCCTTGAGAGCAACAACACTGAATGGTAATGGACTAAACTCACATGTCAAGAGACAAAGTTTGACAGAATGGATTAGGAAATATGACCCATTTATATGTTGTCTACAAGAAACTCACCTTCGACCCAGGGATTCAAGAAGCTGAAAGTGAATGGATGGAAAACAATCTTACAAGGAAACCATAACCAAAAAAGGTCAGGAGTAGCTAAACTAATATCGGATAAAATTGATTTTAAATGCAAAACTATTGTAAGAGACAAAGATGGACACTATATATTAGGGAAAGGGGTAATCTTTCAAAAAGAAAGAACAATCATAAATATTTATGAACCTAACAGGGGTGCCTCAAAATACATGAGGTGAACACCAGAAAAACTAATTGGAGAAATAGATGCCTCTACAATTATAGCGGGGGACTTTAATCCACCATTATCAGCATTAGACAGAACATCTTGACAAAGAATCAATAAAGAAACAAAGACTTTGGTTAACACATTAGAGGATCTGGACCTAATAGACATATACAGAACACTACACCCAACTACAATGGGATACACATTCTTCTCAAGTGCACATGGATCATACTCCAAGGTAGACAACATACTAGGCCACAGAAAAAATGTCAATGAATTCAGAAAGATAAAGACTATACACAGTAATTTCTCAGACCACAATGTAATGAAATTTGAAGCTAGTAAGGGCCAAAGAACCAGATTAGGCACAAAGATATGATAGTTAACAACACACCCTTAGACAAAGAGTGGCTCAAGGAGTAAATCTCAAAAAGAATCAGTAACTACATTGAAATGAATGAAAATGACAGCACAACATATTAAAACCTATGGGATGCAGTCAAAGATGTACTGAGAGGGAAATTTACAGCCTTAAATGCATATATATCAAAAAAGAAGGAAGAGCTAGAATTGAAGACCTAATTCTACACCTGGAGGAACTGGAAAAACAACAAGAAACTAACCCCAAAGGAAGTAGAAAGAAGGAAATAACAAAGATTAAAGCAGAACTAAATGAAATAGAAAATAAGAAAGCACTAGAAAAAATAAACAAAGCCAAAAGCTGGTTCTTTGAGAAGATCAATAAAATTGACAAACCCTTAGCCAGACTAACAAAGAAAAAAGGAGAGCAGATGCAAATACACAAAGTAAGAAATGAGGAAGGGGATATCACCACTGACCCCACATTAATAAAGCATATCATAAGAGGATACTTTGAAAATTTATATGACAACAAGGATAATAATTTGGAGGAAATGGACAAATTCCTAGAAACTCACAAGCAGCCTACAATTGATGAAAGAAGAAATTGCTAAATTCAACAGTCCAATTTCAAGTTAAGAGCTCTTATCAGATATATGGTAGCCAAGTATTTTCTCCCATTGGGTATGCTGCCTTTTTACTTTCTTCATAATGTCCTTTGAGGTGCAGAAGTTTATAGTTTTGAGGAGATCCCATTTATCTATTATTCCTTTGCTGCTGGTGCTTTGGGTGTGAAGTTCATGAAACCATTTCCTATTACAAGGTCCTGTAGATGCTTCCCTACATTAGCTTCCAAGGTCTTCAAGGTCTTGGCTCTTATATTTAGATCTTTGATCCATCTTGAATAAACTTTTGTATAAAGTGTGAGATGGTGTTCCTCTCTCATTCTTTTGGATATGGAGATCCAGTTCTCTAAGCACCATTTGTGAAGATGCTATTCTCTCCCAAATGAGGTGGCTTGGTGTCCTTGTCAAATATCAGATGACTATATATGTGAGGATCTATATCAGAACTCTCACTTTGGCTGCATTGGTCAGTAAATCTATCCTTGTGCCAATACCTTGCTATTTTGACCACTGTAGCTTTGTAGTAAGTTTTAAAGTCAGGTAGTGTGATACCTCCAACTTCATTTTTCTTTTCAATATGTCTTTGGCAATTCAGGGCCTCTTACCCTTCCAAATAAATTTTGTAGTTAGTTTTTCCAATTCATTAAAAAATACAGAGTTGATTTTTATTGGGATTGCATTAAATCTGTAGATTAGTTTGGGTAGGAAAGACATCTTGATGATGTTTAGTCCTCCTATCCAAGAACATTTATTTAAGTCTTCTTTGATTTCCTTTAACAGTGTTGGGTAGTTTTCTCTATATAAGTCCTTTACATCTTTAGATAAATACTTTCCTAGGTATTTGATACTTAGTTACTATTACAAATGGTATTTTTTCTTGATTTTCTCCTCAGATTGCTGTTATTAATGTACAGAAATGGTACTGATTTTTGAGCATTGATCTTATAGCCTGTGACTTTACTAAACTCCTTTATAAGTTCTAGAAGCTGTGTTGAAGATTTCTCTGGGCTTTCTACGTATAAGATCATGTCATCTCTCAATAGTGAAATTTTACTTCTTCCTTTCCAATTTGGATGTTTTTTATATCTTTATCTTGCTGCAGTGCTTGAGCAAGTACTTCTTAGAAAATGTTAAATAGAAGTGGTGATAGTGGGCATCCTTGTCGTGTTCCTGATCTTAGAGGGAAAGCTTTAAGATTTCACCATTGAAGATGATGTTCACTCTGGGTTTTTCATATATACCCTTTATCATATTCTTTTCTTTTGCAGTGTATTTATCAGGAAAGAGTGCTGTATTATGTCAAATGCTTTTTCTGCATGTATAGAGATGATCATGTGATTTTTTAATTTCAGTGTGTTTATGAGGTGTATTACATTGATTGATTCTTTTATATTGAACCATTCTTGCATACCTGGGATGAAACTCACTTTGCCATCTTGTATAATTCATTTGATATCTTGTTGAATGTGATTAGCAAGTATTTTGTTGATGATTTTAGCATCTAGGTTCATTAGAGAGATTGGTCTGTAATTTTCCTTCTTGTGGCATCTTTGTTTGGCTTTGGTATTAGGATAATTTTGGCATCATAGAATGAGTAATACAATACTCCTTCTACTTCTATTTTTTGGAAGAACTTAAGCAGGATTGGTGTTAGCTTTTTCCAGAAAGTTTGGAAGAATTAAACTCTGAAGCTGTCTGGCCCTGGGATTTTCTAGTTGGGAAGTTTTTGGTGACTGAGTCTATCTCCGTACTTGTAACTGGACTGTTGAGTTCATCAATTTTTTCCTTCATCTATGGAGGCTGCTTGTGAGTTTCTAGGAATCTGTCCATTTCCTCTAAATTATCATTTCTGATGGCATATAATTTTTCAAAGTATGCTCTTATGATACTCTATTTCTGTGGGGTCAGAGGTGATATTCCCTTCCTCATTTCTTAATTTGTGTATTCACATATGCTCTCTATTTTACTTTGATAATCTGGCTAAGAGTTTGTCAATTTTATTGACATTCTCGAAGAACCAGCTTTTGGTTTTGTTTATTTTTTTCTTGTGCTTTTTTATATTCTATTTCATTTTATTCTGCTCTAACCATTGTTATTTCTAACATTCTACTTCCATTGGAGTTAGTTTTTTGTTGTTTTTCCAATTTCTCCACGTGTGCAGTTAGGTCTTCAATTTCAGCTCTTTCTTCCTTATTGATATATATGCATTTATGGCTATGAATTTCCCTCTCAGTAAAACTTTGGATGCATCCTATAGGTTTTGATATGTTGTGTTTTCATTTTCATTTGTTTCAAGGTAGATACTGATTTCTTTTGATATTTCCTCCTTGATCCACTGAGTGTCTAAGTGTTTATTGTTTAACTTCCATATCTTTTTGCCCAATCTTATTCCAATTTCCAATTTCATTCCATTGTGGTCAGAGAAATTGCTTTGTATAATCTCCATCTTTCTGAACTCATTGAGAGTTGTTCTGTGGCCTTACATGTGGTCTATCTTGGAGTATGATCCAGGTGCACTCAAGAAGAATGTATATCCCACTGTATTTGGGTGTAGCATTCTCTAAATATGTATACGGTCCAGATCCTCTAATGTATTACTGAGAATCTTAGTTTCTTTATTGATGCTCTGTCTAGATGTTCTGTCTAATGGTGTTAATGGTGTATTAAAGTCCCCCACTATAATTGTAGATGCATTTATGTCTTCACTTTGTCTTTCCAAAGTTTTTCTCATGTATTTTGAGGCACCCTGATTAGGTGCATAAATGTTTATGATTGTTCTTTCTTCTTAAAAGATTACCCCTCTTACTAGTATATAGCGTCCATCTTTGTCTCTTACAATAGTTTTCCATTTAAAGTCTATTTTGTCCAATATTAGTATACCTACTCCCTCTCTTTTTTGGTTGCTGTTTGCTTGTAAAACTGTTTTACAGCCATTCACTTTCAGCCTCCTTGAATCCCTGGGTCTAAGGTGGGTTTATTGTGGACAACATATAGATGGGTCATATTTCTATATCCATTCTGCCAATCTGCATCTCTTGACTGGTAGCTTTAATCCTTTAACATTCAGTGTTATTCTCTCAAGGAATTTCTTACATCAGCCATATTTTCTTTGGGTTTATCTATGTCATATGTTGTTTTTATTTCTCTTTTTTTGTGTTTTTACTTGTTCTTACACTCTCCTCCAATTCTCTGTCTCTCCTGTTTTTTCCTTTCAATCTGTAGAACTTCGTTTAGTATTTTGTGAAGGACACATTTCTTATTGGAATGCTCTCTTAATTTCTGTTTGTCTGTGAATATTTTGAACTCTCCATCATTTTTGAATGCCAGCTTTGCTGGATAGAGAATTCATGGCTGGAAGTTTGTTCTTTGAGTACCTTGACTATGTTATTCCACTGTATTCCTGTCTCCATGGTTTCAGATGAGAAATCAGCACTTAATCTTATTAGGCTTCCCTTGTATTTGATGGTTCTCTTTTCTCTTGTTGCCTTGAATATTTTCTCTTTGTCTTGATCATTAGACATTTTGACAAGTATATTTCTTGTTGTAGGCCATTAGGATTATACTGTTTAGGGTGTGCTGTACTTCCTGGACATGTACATCCATCTCCATCAATAGTGTTGGGAATTTTTTAGCCATTATTTCCTCCAACACTCTTTCTGCTCCCTTTCACTTCTCTTCTCCCAGTAGGATGCCTATAATGCATATGTTTGTACATTTTGTGTTGTCGTTAAATACCTAAGTCCCTGCTGGTTTTTCTATATCTTTTTATCTATCTGTTCTACTATTTGTTTGATTTCAGATGCACTGTCTTCTACATCACTAATTTCTTCTACTGTCTGTTCAAATCTGCTGCTATGTGGATCCAATGTCTTTTTGAGTTCTTGGATTGTGCTGTTCATCACCATCATATCCATTATCTTTTTATTTATGTTTACAATTTCTTCAGTATATTCTCGCAGTGTCTTCTCAATATCCTTTATCACTTACTTCACTTCATTAAGTTGGTTCATGATATTTATTTGGACATCTTTGCTTATTTGTTCAATATTCTCCACCTCTTCCTGGTTTTTAGTTTGTTCATTGGACTGGTCCATGTTGTCCTGTTTCTTAGTCTGGTTTTTAATTTTTTGTTGCCCTCAGATCATCATTTATCTTGATGGTTTTATTCACTTGATTAGCTTCTCTTTCTTCTCTAGATTATTGTTTAGCTGCTTGTTTTGTGTGTTTGTTAAGTTTTCTCTTTGACACTTTGTTCTTCTTGTTCTATTTCCTTGCTGTTTTCTATGTTCTCTTGAAGGAAAAATATTAGGGCCAGAGAAATTGAAAGAGGTAGGAAAAGAAAATGGATAGTATAAATAATAATAAATGTTAGAATATGGGCTATACAAGACTTAGTAAAATGAATATTTAACTCATATAATCACTACAGAGTAATAGGAATAAAAAAATGAAATACCTACAATGAAAAGGGAAACTGAATATAGAAAAATGTATAGAATGATTTAAAAGGCCAGAATAATGAGGAGAGAGAGAAAGAATAAAGGAAGGACAGAAAGAAAAAAGTTAATAAAAGTAAAAAAAAGAAAAAGAAAATGGAATAGACAAAACAGAAATCAAAACCAGTAAATTTGGGAACAAAAAAAAAATGCGGAATGTAAGCACCACAAGGGAAAGCAGAAGATAGAAAGATGAAGGGGAAGAAGATATAGTCTTGGTAGACAAAATCACTATACACAGAAAATGAGAAATCAAGGAATGAGAATCACAGCAAAGGAGAAACAAGCTAAAGCACCTAATTTTTAAAAATGGGGGGAGGAAAGAAAAGCAATAAACAAAACAACAACAGCAAAAAACAAAAAAACAAACAAAGAGTCAAATAAAGCTAAGGAAGGACAGTCTTCCTTCTTGGACTTTTGTGGAGCTTCTCAGGCTGCCTGTGTTCATCATTCAATTGCCCTGCAGGCTTCTCTCTGCAGGTTTTAAGGCAGGTTTTAGTGAGCAAATTTGGTTATTTTTTTTTTTAGTAAACTTTTTTTAAAATAAAAATAAGGGACCCAAAAGAAGCTAGTACCAAAATAATGTCTATGTTTTCCCTGTCCTACAGGTATCAGCTGGATGTTAGATATCCCTGTGGATCACCACTCTTAGGGGAGTTGGGAATCAAACCAGGGATCTCATACATTAAAGGCAGAAATTCCACCACTGAGCTACCCCTCTAACTGGGTCAGTCAGCTCTTCTGAAAGCTATTCAGTCATTTACCCCATGGCAGATTATACTCTTTTAAGGCAGCTGGATTCAGCAGGATATATGATCAGATACCCCTTACCCTCTCCTGGTCCGGTTGAGTTTCCTTTTGAAATTCAAATGGGTCTCTGATGACTAAGTACACCCCACCGAAGTGATTTTTCAAGCCTATTCTAGACCACCTCCTCCTACCAGGAGACCCCAAATAGGCTCTTGGAAGCTTATTAAGCTCTTCCCACTGCCTGACTCCCTTAGGGGAGTTGAAATTCTGTTAGTCTTCAGTGCAGGACTATTAAATTGGCTGACACTGCCCTCTCTCAGGCCAAGCCTCTATATCCCAGGGCATTTATGTAAATTAGGCTTCCTCAGCAGATTCACTTCTCCCCTCAGCCTGGTGCTACATCGAGCTGGCAAGTGTTCTCCCCAAATCTCAAAGCCAGCCCAGGCAAACAAACCCACAGAAAGGAAACCCCTCTCTACCCCTTGCCAGAATCCTCCTATTCTCAGGAAATGTTCCCTCTTGCTGGGTTGCCAGCAGGAGTTGGGGCTTACCCTGGGCTAATTTCCACTGTGCTAAAAACTCATGGTTTTATCTTGAGCAGTCTATCTTCCTGTTCAGCTCCCTCAGGTTGATTCCCCAAAGGCTCCTGCTCTGTGGGTTCCCAGAACAGCTCACTTGGGCTGGATCCTGTCCCCAATCAGCTTCTTTTGTGACATAGATGGTGAGTGCCTACTTAAACTGATGCCATCTTGCCCCTGACTCCTCACAATTTCTTCTTTGACCCACTGATTATTTAACAGTGAGGAGTTTAATTTCCATATATTTGTGAATTTTCCCTTTTCCACCCTTTATTGATTTCCACCTTTATTTCGTTATGATCAGAAAAGGTGCTTTGTATAATTTCCATTTTTTTAAATTTATTTAGACCTGTCTTGTGACCAACATATAGTCTATCCTGGAGAAGGATCCATGAGCATTTAAGAGGAATGTATATCCTGCTGATTTGGGGTGCAATGTTCTATAAATGTCTGTTAGGACTAGTTTATTTATCATATTATTCATTCTTTCTGTTTCCTTATTTATCCTCTGTCCAGATGGTCTATCCAATACTGAAAGAGGTGTACTGAGGTTTTTATTGTTATTACTGAAGAGAGATCCTTTTCTCCCTTCAGTTTTACCAGTGTGTTCCTCATGTATATTGGGGCATCCTCGTTAGGTGAGTATACATGTATGATTGTTATTTCTTCCTGGTGAATTACCCCTTTAATTAATACATAATGACCTTTTTCATCTCTTAGAAAAGTTTTGCATATAAAATCTATTTTTTCCAATATTATCTACTTTGTCCAGATCTTTTTTGTTACTATTTGTGTGAAATAGCTTCCAAATTTTCTCTTTCAGCTTGAGTGTGTCCTTGCATCTAAGTTGGGTGTCTTGTAGACAGGATATAAATGACTTATATTTTTATCTGTTCTGTCAGTCTATGTCTTTTTATTGGACAATTCAATCCATTAACATTCAATGTCATTACTGTAAAGGCTGTACTTATTTCATCCATTTTATCCTTTGGCTTTCCATTGTCATATCTTAATATTTTCTGTCTTTTTACCCATTAAGTAACCCTTACTAATTATCTTTATTTCTATACTCTTCTCCAAGTCTCTTGCCCTCAGTTTTTCTTTTCAGGCTGTTGCAGTCCCTTTAGTGTTTTTGGTAAATCTTTTGGTAACATACTCTATCAGGTTTTATTTGTCTTTGAAGACTTGAAACTCATTCTGATGTTTGAAGGACACTTTTACTGGACAAAGAATTCTTTCCTAGCAGTTTTTCTCTTTCAGTATCTTAATTATATCATACCCTTGTCTTTTCACCTCCACAGTTTCTGATGAGAGATAAGCACTTTTTCTTAATGAGCTTTGCTTGTATGTGATACATTGCATTTCTTTTGCTGCTTTCAGAATCTTCTTTTTATACCTGGCATTTGACATTTTGTATAATAGATGTCTTTGAGTAGTCTATTCAGATTTATTCTGTTTGGGGTTCATTGTCCTTCTTGGATATTGTTATTTATGTCTTTCATAAGAGTTGAGAATTTTCAGTTATTATTACATCAAATATTCTTTCTGCCCCTTTTCCATTCTCTTCTCCTTCTGGGACACTTATAACATGTTGCTTGTGCATTCTGCACTGTTATTCTATTCCTTGGGAGACTGTTCAATTTTTCCATTCTTTTCTTTTTCTGTATTCCTGTCTTTTCATGTTCAGATGCTCCATCTTCTAAATCACTAATTCTGTCCTCATCCAAATCAATCCAGTTTTTATATGCCTCATGTATTTTTAATCTCATCCATTGGGCCTTTTTTTCCCACAAGCTCTGTTACTTTACTTTGTAAGCTTTCAACTTGTTCTTTATGCTTACCAGTGTGTTTGGAATATTTTTTATCTGTTTAGCCATATTTACTTTCAACTCCTTGAATTGATTTAGGAGATTTATGTGACCTTAATTTATTAGTTGTCTTAAATCCTTAAATTAGCTTCTCATCAGGTGTTTTGATTTGTTCCTTTGGCTGGGCTATATCATCGTGATTTTTCATTTCACTTGTAATTTTTTCCTGATGTCTATGCATCTGATAATGTTGGTGAATTTACTCTGACAATCAATCTCTCTCTTGCCTAGTGGTTTTGTTCCCTGGCTCTTCTTTGATTTTTGTTTCAACTTATTCAAAATCTTTAACTTTCCTAAGCTTAATTTACCTAAACAAGGGCAGGGAACCACAAATGCTGCATAGACCACATTCAAATTGTGTAGGACTCCAAAAAGCTATTTTGCTACTTGCAATTTCCCATCCTGCTAGCAGATGTTGCTCTTCAGAGAATCTTTTCATGGAAAGCAATGCTAAGTACAAAGTCACTTCAAAATCAGTTATAGGCATGCAGTAAGTCTTGGGACAAATTTTCCTTCTGGCTGTAGCCATTTGAAACTTATAAAACAAACTATCTGCTTCCAATATACAGAGGGAACAGACATAGGATAAACATTTCCATTACCATAAGGAGAAAATGGAAGGAAAACAGGTATCACTGGTCCCAAAGATTTTAAAATCCTGCAGGGCATACTGCATTAGATTTCAAAGTCTGAGAGTCATGTATAGAATGATGTCTTTTTTTTACCTTAGGGCCACATGGAGCCCACCCTTTCCATGAACTTACACAATGGCTGCATTCTCATATACAATCTATCATCTGGGGCTGTGTTTTCTAGAAGCTTAGAATTTCCTAAACCGTCAATTTTTGGTTTCTTTGTATCCAGCAGTTCAGTTTTTAGTTTTTCTCTTTCTTCTCACACTTTGTTATAAGCTATAACAAGCAGGCTGCATTTTCCACATTTAATCTGGAAATCTCCTCAGCTAAATGTTCAAGCTCATCATTTTCAAATTCTGCCTTCCAGCTAACATCAGGAGTCATTCTGCCAAGTCTTCTACAACTTTAAAACAAGATTTTGGGGAACAGCTGTAGCTCAAGTGATTGAGTGCCTGCTTCCCACAAACAAGGTCCTGTGTTCTATCCCCAGTACCTCTTAAAAACAAACAAATGAATGAAAATAAAAGCCACTCTCCTTGGGAAGTAGATGTAGCTCAATTGTTGAGTGCCTGCTTCCCATGTAAAAGGTCCTGGATTCAAACTCCAGTACCTCCTAAAAATTAAAATAAAACAAGATTTGCCTTTCTTCCAGTTTCCAACAATACTTTCATCATTTCCAGTAAGACCTCAACATCTTTAGCATACATATTTTTACAAACAGTCTTTTCAAAGAAATCTAGGTATTTTCTATCAATCATCTCACAAGTCCTCCAAAAAATACCCCTTATGCATTTATAAACCCTTTACAACATCTTTGGCAATTGCAAGCAGTGGCACCCCACTATCCTCATAACAATTTCTCTTTTAGTTTACCAAAAGGCTGCCAATGCTAAGTACTAGAAATGGATTGGCTTTTATATAGGGGATTTATTTCCAGTAAAAGTTTACAATTCTGAGGCCATGAAATATCCAAATCAAGGCACCATCAGAGGGATTTTCTTACCAAAGTCAGCTACTGTTGATCCTGTTGTCCAGGCTCACCACTTCTTGGAGCCCAGCTCCTGGAACTCAGCTTTAAGCAATCAGGTATGGAACTTTTCTTGTTCCAGGCCTCTTTCATCAGTCTTGGCTGCTCAACTTTCTTCCTGAGTTCAGCTGCAATTTATCAGGCATATCAATGATCTCTCTGTAGGCCTCACCTCTTTGAGCCTCTCATGGGCTTCTCTCTTTGCAAATCACCTGTGGATAAAACAGGAGTCCTTTCTCTCGTACTGCAGGATCAAATATGGTGGCTCCCTTTTCTTGTGTTTCTCAATATATGTGTCTACATTTTTATCAGCCCCAGCAAGAGGGCAGAGACTCAAGTTGAATCAAGCCTCACTGAAAATAGTCACAAAGAAACAATCAATAACAGGAGCAGCAAGAGCAAAAAACTTCAAAAAACTTCACAAGAAAAGTCACAATCAAGACATGATATAATTCGTCATCAAAAATGAAAAATTTGCTTCCTCTCTTCAGCAGGAACCCCAAATCCATTGCCTGCAGTCCACACATCCCATGGCTGCCCAACCAAGTAACTTGGACCATGCCGGCCATGACACAAAATATTTCTGCCCCAGGGGAGTGGCAATATGGCATCAGTTTAAGTGTGCACTCACAATCTTTCTTACAAAAAATGGCTGAGTGGTGGCAAGATCCTGCCTGAGTGACCTGTTTTGGGAACCCAAAGAGCAGGAGGCTTCAGGGCATCAATCTGGAAAGAGCTGGAAAAAGAGATAAATTGGTCAAGGAAACATAGAAAACAACAAGGGAAAAAAAAACAAGAAGAACAAAATGTCAAAGAGACACACATATAAACAACAGCTATGAATAAACCTATCAAGATAAAAAGTTGACCACACAGCAACAAAAAATTACAAACCGTACCAAGAAACAATAAGACTTGACCCAGGACAATGAAAAAACTAAAAACCAGAAAGAGATGCAGAACATCAAACAACTAATCAAAGCTGTCCAAACATCATGGACCAACTTAATGAAGTGAAGGAAGAGATTAAGGATATACTGAAGAAATTGTAAACATATATAAAAAGATAATGGATATGGTGGTGATGAATGGCACAATCCAAGAAATCAAAAAGATACTGGAAGCACATAAAGCAGATTTGAACAGGCAGAAGAAAGTATTAGCAATGTGGAAGACAGTACATCTGATCAAACAGATAGTAGATCAGATAGATAAAAAGATAGAAAAAATCCAGCAGGGACTTAGGGATTTGAATGAAAATATGAAATGCAAAACATACATTATAGGCATCACAGAGGGAGAAGAGAAGGGAAAGGGGACAGAAGGAGTGTTGGAGGAAATAATGTCTGAAACATTCCCAACAATATTGAGAGAGATGGATGTACATGTCCAGGAAGCACAGCACACCCAAAACAGTATAAATCCCAACAGACATACTTGTCAAACTGTCCAATACACAAGGCAAAGAGAAAATACTGAAAGCAGCAAGAGAAAAGAGAACCATCATATACATGGGGAAACTCAATAAGATTAAGTACTGATTTCTCATCTGAATCCATTGAGGCAAGAAGGCAGTGGTATGACAGCATTAAAGTATTAACAGAAAAAACTTCCAGCCATGAATTCTCTATCCAGCAAAGCTGGCATTCAAAAATGATGGAGAGTTCAAAATATTCACAGGTAAACAGAAATAAAGAGAGCATGCCAATAAGAAACCTGTCCTTCAATAAGTACTAAAGGGAGTGCTGCAGGTTGACAGGAAAAAAACAAGAGAGAGAGAGAGTTGGAGGAGAGGGTATGAACAACTAAAAAGACAAAAAGAAAACTAAAAACAACATATGACATACATGAACCCAAAGAAAATATGGCTAATGTAAGTAATTCCTTGAGAGTAATAACACTGAAAGTTAATGGATTAAACTCACCAGTCAAGAGACATAGATCAGCAGAATGGATAAGGAAACATGACCCATCCATATACAGTCTACAAGAAACCCACCTTAGACCCAGGGACAGAAGTAGACTGAAAGCAAATGGCTGGAAAACAATCTTACAAGCAAACAATAACCAAAAAAAGAGTGGAAGTAGCTATATTAATATTGGAAAAATATTTTAAATGAAAAACTTTTGTAAGAGTCAAGACAGACACTGTATATTAGTGAAAGGAGTAATCTTTCAAGGAGAAAGAACAATCAAAAAAATTTATGCATCTAACTGGGGTGCCTCAAAATACACGAGACAAACAGTGGAAATATTAAGTGGAGAATTAGATGCTTTAACATTTATAGTGGGGGAATTTAATACACCATTATCACCATTAGACAGAACGTCTTGACAGAGAATAAAAAAAGAAAGAAAGACTTTGAACAATTCATTAAAGGATCTGGGCCTAATATACATATTCAGAACACTACACCCAAATACAGTGAGGTATACATTCTTCTTGAGTGCACATGAATCTTTCTCCAAGGTAGACCGCATGCTAGGCAACAGAAAAATTCTCAGTGAATTCAGGAAGATTGAAATTATAGAAACCAATTTCTCTGACCACAATGGAAGGAATCTTGAAATCAGTAAAGGATAGAGAACCAGATTAAGCACAAAGATTTAGAAGTTAAACAACATACTCTTAGGCAAACAGTGAGTGAAGGAGGAAATCTCAAAAGAAATCAGTAACTACCTTGAAATGAATTAAAATAACAACACAACAAATCAAAATCTATGGGATTCAGTAAAAGCTGTACTGAGAGAGAAATTCATAGCCATAAATACATACATCAAAAAAACAAAAAAGAAAAAAAGAAAAAAGAGCTAAAATCGAAGACCCAACTGTACAACTGGAAGAATTAAACAAAGAAGAGCAAACTAACCCCAAAGGAAGTAGACAGAAGGAAATAATAAAGATTAGAACAGAACTAAATGAAATACAATTTAAGAAAGCAGTAGACAAAATACACAAATCCAAAAGCTGGTTCTTTGAGAAAATCAATAAAATTGACAATCCCTTAGTTAGACTAACAAAGAAAAAGGAGAGAAGATGCAAATACACTAAATAAGAAATGAGGGAGGGGATATTACCACTGGCCCCAAAGAAATAAAGAGTATCATAAAATGATACTTTGAAAAAATTATATGCCAACAAGAAGGATAATTTAGAGGGCACTGGCAAATTCCTAGAAACACACAAGCTGCCTACATTAATGAAAGAAGAAATCGATGAACTCAACAGACAAATCACAAGTAGTGAGATAGAATCAGTCATCAAATACCTCCCAGGAAGAGACCAGGATCAGGTGGCTTCACAGGTGAATTCTACCAAATGTTCAGGAAAGAACTATCACCAATCCTGCTTAAAATCTTCCAAAAAATAGAAGTTGAAGGAACATTTCCTAACTCATTCTATGATGCCAACAGTACACTAATACCAAAGCCAAAGACACCACAAGAAAGGAAAATTACAGACCAATCTCTCTAATGACCCTAGATGCTAAAATCCTCAACAAAATACTTGCTAATCATATTCAACCACACATCAAATTTTAAATTATACTCCATGACCAAGTTGGTTTCATCATGGGTTTCCAAGGATGGTTCAACATAAGAAAATCAATCAAGGTAATATAGTACATAAACATATTGAAAGAAAAAAATCACATGACCATCACTATAGATGCAGACAAAGTATTCAACAAAATACAGCACACTTTCCTGATAAAAACACTGCACATGATAAGAATAGAAGGAAACTTTCTTAACATGATAATGGGTATATATGAAAACCCACAGCTAACATCATCTTCAATGGTGAAATCCTGTAAATTTTCCGTCTAAGATCAGAAACAAGGGAAGGATGCCCACTATCACTGCTTCTATTTAACATTGTCTTAGAAGTACTTGCTTGAGCACTGAGTCAAGAAAAAGATATAAAATCATCCAAATTGGGAAGGAAGAAGTAAAAATTTCACTATTTGGAGATGACCAGATCCTATACATAGAAAGCCCTGAGAAATTGACAACAAAGCTTCTAGAACTTATAAATGAGTTCAGTAAAGTCATAGGTTATAAGATCAATGTGCAAAAATCAGTAGTTTTTCTTTACACCAATAATGAAGAGAGGAGGAAATCAATTTAAAAAATTTACACTAGTAACTAAAAATATCAAAACCTAGGAATAAATTTAACTAAAGAGGTCAGTGACTTTTACACAGAAAACTACCCAGCACTGTTAAAGGAAATCAGAGAAGACTTAAATGGAAGAGTATTCCCTGTTCATGGATAGGAAGAATAAATATCTTTATTTAGTGATAGTAAATAATCTAATGTTATTTAATACTAGATTAAATAATCTATACATTTAATCTATACATTTAATGCAATGTAATCGATACATTTAATGCAATCCCAATAAAAATCTTTTCAGCATTTTTTACTGAATTGGAAAAACTATGAAATTTATTTGGAAGGGTGAGAGGTCCTCAATAGCAAAAGACATATTGAAAAATAAAAATGAAATCAGAGGAATCACACAACCTGACTTTTAAACATACTACAAAACTACAGTGGTTAAAACTGCATGGTATTGGCACAAGGATAGATATACTGACCAATGAAACTGAATTCAGAGTTCTGATATAAATTCTTGCATATACAGTCATCTGATATTTGACAAGGCCACCAAGATCACTCAACTGGGAGAGAATGGCCTCTTCAAAAAATGGTGCTTGGAGAGCTGGATATCCATATCCAAAAGAATGAGAAAGAAAGAGCATCTCACACCTTATACAAAAAGCAACTCAAGATGGATCAAAGTTGTAAACATAAGAGCTGAAACAATGAAGACCTTGGAAGGTAATGTAGGGAAGCATCTACAGCACCTTGTAATAGGAAAGGGCTTCATGAATTTCACACCCAAAGAAAAAATAGTTAAATGGGATCTCCTCAAAATAAAAACTTTTGCACCTCAGAGTTTGTAAAGAAAGTGAAAAGTCAGCCTATCCAATGGGAGTAATTATTTGGTAACCATATATCTGATAGGAGCCTAATATCCAGCATATATAAATAAAACTTATATTTCACAAATAAAAAGACAAACAACCCATTTTAAAAATAGGCAAGTGATTTTAAAAGACAATTCTGCAAAGAAGAAATACAAGTACATGAAAAGCTTCTCAACATCACTAGCTATTAGGTAAATGCAAATCAAAAGTACAATGAGATACCGTGTTACAGTTCATTAGACTTGTGGCTATTAAAAAAACAGAGGACTACAAATGTTGGAGACAATGTGGAAGAATGGGAATGCTCATCCAGTGCTAGCAGGAATGTAGAATGGTCCAGCCATTGTGGAAGACAGTTCAGTGGTTCCTCAAAAAAAACCTAACTATAGACTTGCTATATGACCCAGAAATCCCACTGCTGGGTATATGCCCAGTAGAACTGAAAGCAAGTTCATGAGCAGATGTGTGTACACCAATGTTAATAATGGCATTATTCACTATTGTCAAAAGTTGGAATCAACCCAAATGCCTATCAACAGATGAATGGATAAACAAATGTGTTATATACATACAATGGAATATTACTCAGCTGTCAGAAGGAATACAGTACTAAAACACAGGAAAACATGGATGAATCTTTAGGACCTTATGTTGAGTGAAGCAAGCCAGGCATTGAAGGACAAATATTACATGACCTTTCTGATATGAATTAAGCAAATCGAGCTGACTCAGAAGCTAGTGTCTTGAAGATAGGTTTACAGTAAATAGAAGGGGAGAAAAAGTTCGTGAGCCAATGCCCATGTAGTTGAAATCTATGATAAGTTGGAAGTGAGTAGTAGTGCAATGAAGGGATATGACAGGGATGTAGGGATACTGAGTTGGGTGGTGCAATCTTGACATGGAGTAAGGTGGGGAGGATGGATTGGACGGTCCATGGAACTGCGAGGATGTTGGGGGAGGAAGCAGGCCAACACTGGGGATTGGTGGGTACTTGGTTAAAAAACAATGTTCAGAATACTCTTTTGGCAATATGACAAGAAAGGGTAACTTGTTTAGGGTGTTGGTTGGGGGGCTTTTGGGACAGCATGTACCTGGGGCAGTCTTCTAGAGAATGTGTGAGAGATCATTTTTGTCATAATGTGTTATATCAGTGGGGAACACCCACATATTGAGTGGGAAGGTGTTGGACTCCCATAATGGGAAGGCCCAATATGTTCTCAAACAGAGGAGTGTTCTCTCTCGAGAGCATGAGCAGTTCCTAATAGGGGAGGACCGACCAGTGTGTCAGCCTCTCAGCATTGTAGCAAGTATATATGACTCTTGTCCTTCAAGGAATGAAGCCTGGTGGTTACTGTGGGTCCCGATGGGAGATGGAGGAAGAATTAGAATAGATGGAAGAGGGGGTATTTAGGGGGCAATGGAAGTGTTCTGCATGGTCTTGCAATGATGGATACAGGCCATGTTAAATTTCATTAAAAATTTATAAAAGTATATGGTCTAAAATGTAAACCATAATGTAAACCATTGACCATGGTTAGTAGTTATGTTTCAATATATGTACATCAGTTGTAACAAATGTACCATCCACATGTTAAAATGTTATTAATAGGAAGAAAAAAATATTATTAATAGGGAAGGGTGAAAAGGGGGAGGATATTGGGTTTATGGGAGTCCCCTATATACTGTATGTAGATTTGCTGTGACCTAAAACTTCTTTAAATACAAAATGAAAAAATGTAAGACACTGGGGAAGAAATGGAAGAAAATGCCAGTGAACATACAGGACAACAGATATTACAATGATGAAAGGCAAAACGTCAAAAATATTTTCTTAATATTTTTCATTTTTTAAATATCCCAATATTTTACTTTATTTCATTTTTTCTAAATTATTATATATTTTATTTATTATGTTTAAACCTACAAGTATAATTTCATTTTCCTATTAATCAAATTTGGTGATATTCTTGGCTCTATTTTTTAAGAAGTTTTGGGTCACAGAAAGTTACAATTACAGCAGGGGAGGATCATTGGTGTGGAGTGTCAGTGATGGGAATAAAAGGGAGGAAGTTCATCTGGGCATACATATAAGGTATATAAATATGTTCAAATGTTCATGGGGCAATGTCACCTTGTGTAGAGATTCACACAACAACCAAAAGATTATTGAATTCCCATCTTGGGGAGCTCTGCCACATTCTCTATTGGAAGAGCAACAATCCTCCAGGAAGAGGGGCAAGACTAGTGAAAAAGGAATTGTCCACTGATTGGCCCTTGATATTTACATCTCTGCTTATGCCTTTTGCTCTTGAATTTGTAACTTAGCCTATTGTTGTAGGGTGTTTAAGTTACTTCCTGAGAGCCTCCATGTTACTCAAATGTGGCCTTTCTCTAAGTCAAACTCAGCATATAAATGCATTATGTTCCCCCCAGTATGGGACATGGCTCCTGGTGATGAGCCTCACTGGCATTGAGGGATTACTACCAAGCACCAGCTGGTGATGCAACTGGAAAAAAACCTTGAATAAAAGGGGAGGAAATGTAAAGACAAATGAGTTTATATGGCTAAGAGACTTCACAGTTATTTGAGAGGTCATCTGAGAAGTAATGCTTATGCATGTCTCAGCAGGATCTCATAGATTGCCAAGGTAAATACTACCCCAAATAGTGGATCTCCTGAGGGATCTGGAGACCTCCAGGTTTTAAGGCCATGGCACATAGCTTCAGAATTTGGTGCCTTGCCAGTAGGACCTACTTTGGAGTTTGTGTTCCCAAGTGTGACAGAGTTGGACTCAGATGTGACTTCTCTACACACACCTCTTCTGTCCCTTTTATTTGAACCTACAGTTGGTGCTGGAGTTGTTAGGTGTACATCCAAGAGAGTTGAATCTCTGGGCTGCCCATTTGCCAGCTGGACCATGAGCCTCAGCAGAGTTGCAACACCTACTCTCTAGTTCATTGGATTCACCCAGGACAACTAACACAGAGATGAAGATGGAAAGCCATCACACCAAGGAACCAAGAGGTCCTACAATTGCAAACAAGAGAGTCCCATCCATCAGCCAAATGGGATCAAAGTCCCCTCTTAATTAGAGGTGGAGTGGGCATCACCATCCAAGAATCTTCAGGATTGGGGAATAAAATATGGACTAGAATGGACTTACTGTTATTCTATTATATACTTATTGTGATTTTAGCAATGGAAGAAATTGTATCATTGATGTAGAGACAGTGGCCACTGGAGATGCTGAAGTCAGGGAGAGGGAAAATGAGGTGTAATATAGGGGCATTTTCAGAACTTGTAATTGACCTGAATGACATTGCAATGATAGATATGGCCATTATTATCCTGCCATAACCTACAGAATTGAGTTGGAGAGAGTGTAAAGGGCAATGTAAACTAAAATCCGTGCTTAGTGGCAATGTTCCAAAATGTATTCATCAATTGCAATGAATGTACCACACTAATGAAAGAAGTTGTTAATGTAGGGAATAGTGGGAGGTGTGGGGAGTACAGCATATGGGAATCCCTTATATTTTTTAGGTAACATTTTATGTAATCTAAGTATCTTTTAAAAATATATAAAAAATATATTTTTAAAATGATAAAATTTCAAAATAAATGAAGGTATCCATACACAAGAAAACATACTCAATAGAAACTCTCTCTTAGTATCCTCAGACTTGGAATTAGCAGACAAAGAGTTTAAAGCAGTGATTATAAAGATGTTCAAGAAACTAAAGTAATTCATGTTTAAAAAATGAAAGAAAGTAGGGCTACAATGAAATAATAAATCAAAACTCTCAAAAAGGAGATAAAAATTATATTAAAAGGACCAAATTGAAATTCTAATATTAAATGAAAAACACCTATGGATGTGAAAAATCCAGTAGAAAAGCTAAATTTTTCAACATGGTAAAAGAATTAATCAGTGTAGTTGAAGCTAGATCGGTTTAAATTACCTACTCTCAGTATTAGAAAAAAGAGAAGTCAAACAAAGAAAGCCTCAGAAACCTGTAATATAACATCAAATACCAAAATATGTGTAATGGGACTCCCATTACATTATGGAAATGGTCATAAAATATATTTTTAAAGTATTGACTGAAAACTCCTCAAATGTGATGAAAAATACTAACCTACATATCCAAATCTCAACAAACCCAAGTAGAATATATATAAAGAGATACAAACCTAGACAAATCATAGTCAAACAGTGAAAGCCAAAGAAAAAGAGGCAATTAAAATAAAGAGGAAAAGAATTCCCCACATAGAGGGAAGCATAAATATGATTAATGGCTGGATGCCATAAGGAAGTGGGCTGACATATACAAGGTTCTGAAAGAAAAGTCTTGACAAAAAATTGTAAATCTAGCAAGGCTATCCTTCAAAAAGGAAAGTGAAATAAAGATAATTCTAGACAAACAAAGACTGAGAGAATTTGTTGCTAGCATACATTCCTTACAAGAAATACTAAATGAAGTACTTCAGGCTGAAAAGAAGTTTCCCTAGACTGTGACTCAAATCTTTCAAAGAAATGTAGAGCACCAAATAATAATAATAATAATAATAATAAATAATAATAACAACAAAATTGGTTAAAATAGTAGATTCTTTAGTTATATATTTAATTATTTATTATTTTCTTTAAAATATGTGAGATTCTATAAAACAATTATTGTGATATTGTATTGGATATTTTAACAATATATGACAATAAGACCGAAAAAGAAAGGAGGAGGAAATGGAGGTATATTGAAGAAACTGTAATTTTTCTTGCATTAAATAAACATGAATCTGAAGTAGATTGTGATAAATTAAGATGCATATTGTAATTCTTAGATTGCAATACCTAAAAGGATAACATTGGCAAATTTGCATTTAATTTTTTTTAAAGATACTTAGATTACATAAATGTTACACAAAAAATATAGGTGTTCCCATATGCCCCCCTTCACACTCCTCCTACAACCTCCCACATAAACATTCTTCATGAGTGTGGCACATTAATTGCAATTGATAAACACATCGTAGGGCTTTGCCATTAAGCATGGACCATAGTTCACATTGTAGGTCACACTTGCTCCTCCACAGTTCTGCATGCTATATGATGATATAAAAACGTCTATATCTGTCATTGTAATGTCACTCAGGACAATTCCCAAGTCCCAAAAAAGCCCCTTTATTACAACTGCTTTTCCCTCTCCCTGTCCCCAGAACCTCCAGTGGCCACTGGCTCCACATCAATGTTGTAATTTCTTCCATTGCTTGAATCACAATATGTCTATTAGTAGAATACCAGTAAGTCCACTCTAGACTACAGCTTTCCACATCCTGAGGATTCAGGGATGGTGATGTCCACACCCCCTCCAATTGAGAGGGTGCTTCTATACCATGGGGAAAAAGGATGGGACTATCCTGCCTGCAGCTGCAGACTCTCTCCTTTCCCTGGGATGGTCATTGTCCATCATTATCTCCCTGCCAGTTGTCCTAGGTGAGTCCAATGAGTTGTAGAGTAGGATTTGCTGCTCCACCAAGGTTCTGGGCTCAGCTCGCACATGGACAGCCCAAAGTCTCAAGTCTCTGGATGTACACCTACAAACTCCAGCACCAAGTATAGGTTTAAATAGAAGGGACAGATGATCCATGTGCAGGGAAGACATAATTAAATCCAACTCTGTTACCCTCAGGAGCACAAACTCCAAAGTAGGGGTCACTGGCAAGGCACCAAACTCTGCAACTATCTTCCCTGACATAGTACCTGGGTGTCTCCAGAGCCCACAGGAGCCCCACTATTTGGGGTGTTATCCATTTTGGAATTCTATGAGATCCTACTGAGATTTATGTAAGGATTACCTCTGGGATGACCTCCGGACTCATTTTGAAGTCTCTTAACCATATAAACTCATTTGTCTTTACCTTTCCCCCTTTAATTCAAGGTCTTTTTCCAGTCAGAATTTTCATTTTTTAAAAATCATCCTGACAATAGTGTAGAGGATAAATTTGAAGGATTCTAATCTAAAGGAAGGAATCAGTTTGAAGGTGACAGATATCCAGGAAATAAGCAATGAAAACCTTGGCTAAGACTAGGGCAACAGGAAAAATAAACAGGGTTAAATTAAGAATATATATATAAGAAGAATTGACAGGCCTCCATTACTAATTATTTCTACGGATGAAAGAGGGAGGTGTCAAGGAAATCTTCCAGGTTTCTGGCTTAAACAATAGGCAGACAGTGATAACATTCCTTCTGACCTGAAGTAGAGCAGCAGAACTTTGGGGGAAGTGGTTTAAGTTGAAGGGCCTATGATATTCCAGTTGGAAATTCAGATGTGGAGCTCAGGAGAGTGTTCTGGACTAAATGTGACTCATTGGCAGATTTATTGAGTTTAACCTATAGTTTTGGAAGAAGTTATTCATAGAGAGGGCAGGGTAATTGGCAGGAGTTTGAACTTTTTGGAACTTCAATATATAAGGAGTAAATAGAGATAGAGCTAGCTGAGAAAGAATAAAAGGAGAGTTAGGAGGGATAGCAGAAAGGATGACATCAAGTAGGATCAAGTAGGTGGGAGAATATTATCAAATCCACATAAAACCCTGGAAAATCAGGACAAAAATAAGAACAAGAACAAGAAAAGGAAAATATCTCCATTACATTTGAGAATTTGAATGTAATTGGTACTTTTAGGAAAGCAATTTCAGTGGAGTGCTTGGCTAAGGTGGAATGAGTTTAAGATCATGGTAAGCCAAATGATGAGTGTTTCAATTATAGACTGGGATATAGGGACAGGGGATGTGCTTGACTCTTCCAAGATGCTTAATCTGAAACAGGTCAGTTTTAGAGGATCACATGACTTCAGAGAGGCTGTTAACTTAGTATTGGATGAGACATAGTGGGGAAACCATGCTTATGTGCCAAATGGAAGCCAGAAAAAGGGACTAGGTGACATCACATAAGATGGAGCAAAATTGTTGAGGAGGCAGGAGGAAAAGTCACAAAACATATCCACCCAAAATGGCCCAGTAAAATTTTCTTAAACTTGTTTCTTGTTCAAAGATCAGTCATATTCCTAAGACAAAACTTTTAGGATTCATTCAGCAAAATCAATAGGGATCATATTTTACATGTTTTTGCATTCCCTACTCTAATATGTTGGTAAGTTTTTATTTCACAAAAACATTCTTCTGATAATTAATCAACAAAGCATTATTGCTTACAGGAAATATAATTTAAAGCTAACTTTAGACCTTCATAAATTAGCCTGAATCTTGGACTCCAGGCTTATCTCCTTCTGTTTCCACCACAGCTGCCCTCTACAGTCAGCCTGCTGTATTCACTTGCCCATTGATTGCATTCCTAATCCTAATGCTTCTGCCCTGCTCCCACCCCATTGCACTATTATCACCTCCTCTACATATAGGGAGGCTGTGAATGAAATCCAAAACCTGTATAGCCTACAATGTTCCAAGAGAACTTCCTTCTGCCCACTTCTCCATGCTCAGTTTATTTCCTTCAAAGTTTTTTTTCCACCTCATGGCATTGCTCTTGCTGTGGCTTTTGCCTGGAGTACCTTCTCCTTAGTACTTTGCATGTCTGGCTCCTTTTCATCCTTCAGGTCTCAGTCTGAATGTCACTTGATCGCTCAGATAAAAGTAGAACCCCACACTCTTATTAGTGATTATAAAAGACTATTAAAATTCTTATCCAGCATTGATAATAATCTTTAATTATTTTATCCAGTTATTTGTTTATTGTCCTCCCTTTACCCCAAGTTTCATGAGGGCTGGCACCTGATCTGTCTTGACTCCATTTCTACTCCAGAGTATAGTACAGTGTTTGAAAAGTGCTTCATAAAGACACTCCAAGTTCTTTTGGAATAATGAATGAATGAATGAACAGACCCTCCATTGTTTCATAAGCCAGCTGAAATCCCAACTATGTAATGAATTGTAATAGTATTACATGTAATAGTGCTTACACGGCTCCATTTGTTACAAAAATTAACTCTTTTAATGAGGCCCAGCATTCACCTCCTCTAATTCATACACTATATTTCAGGTTACTTATTTTTTATTTAATCATGTTACCCTCTTCCTTTTTTTCCTTGTGGTAACGTATTTGTGCCATAAAATCTGCCATTTTAACCATAAATCTACAATTTAGTGCCATTGATTGCTTTTACAATGTCTTGCTAACATCACCACCTCCCATTATCAAAATATTTCATCGACCAAACCAGAAATTCTTTACTCGTTAAGTAATAACTCTCTATTTCATCTTACATTAGCCCCTGGTAACCTCTAATTTATTTCCTGTATCTATGAAGTTTCTTTTCTAAATAATTCATAAAAGTGTAATCATACAATATTTGTCCTTTGGATTTGGCTTATTTCACTTTATATGATGTTTTCAAAGATCATCCATGTTACACCATGTGTCATAACTACATTCAGTTTTTATGGCTGAATATGATTTCGTTGTGTGAATATACCAAATTTTATAACTTGTTTGTGTCTTCAGGGTCTTCTTAGGCATGGTCTTGAATATACCACTTTGCATACCCAGCTTTATGAGTTTTGGGGTCACTTGTTGAGTGGGCTGGAGTAGCACACCAAAATGAGGAATATCTTTCCTTGAAAATCCAAAGAAGTTAACTAGGCAGTTTATGATTTTTGGCTATAGGAAGGGCCAGATACAACAGCTTATCCTTTATCTTAGAAGTGATATCTTGATGTCCCACAGCACTGGATGCCTAGAAATTTCACTGAGGTGAAAAGTCCCCTGAATTTTTGTTGGATTTATTTCCCATCTTCAGTCATGCTTATATCTTACCAATAAGACTATAGTAGTTGCTACAATTTGATCACTAGGTCCAGTCAGCACAATGTCATCAATATAATGAACCAGTGAGATGTCTTTTGGAAAAGTGATCACAGTTCCTATGGACTAGAATATGAGATAGGGCAAGAGAGTTAATATGTTCCTGAGGTAGGGCAGGGAAACTTTATTGCTGTACTTGCCAGCTGAAGGGAAACTGTTTCCTGTAATTTTTACTAACAGGTATCAGGGGAAAAATGCCAAATCAATAGCTGTATTCCAAGTACCAGAGGATATGTTGTTTGATCAAGCAGTGATCCTCTCTCTGGAACAGACGCTGCAATTGGAGTAACCACCTGTTTAAGTATATAATAATCCACTGTCATTCAAGATTCATTGGGCCAAATAGGGTAATTGAATGGGGATGTGGTGGGAATCACCATTGATATATTCTTCAAGTCCTTGATGGTGGCACTAATCTCTGCAATCCCTTCAGGATTGTGGTATTACTTTTGATTTACTATTTGCTAGGTAGAGGCAGTTCTAATGGCTTCCACTTAGCCTTTCCTACCATAGTAGTCCTCATTCAATAGGTCAGGGAACCAAAGTGGGGATTTTGTTGCTTGTTGAGTAAGTCTATTCCAATTATGCATTCTGGAACTGGGGAAGTAGCGCTCTGTTTTTTACTCAAGTTAGACTTTTGTTCACTTGACCTAGAACTCTTCTATTTATGCACATCACATAATAATTTAGTAGACTGCCAATTTATATCACTTCTAGGTACCTCATGGTCAACTAGCCAATGCCATAGGGCTCTGTGAGTCAGACTGTTTTGATTATTGCATTGACTCTGCTGTCCACTACAGTCACCATGGCCCCTTGTGTTGGGCAATTGAGTGCCACCACTAGGCTCCTGCCACCAGGGATCTGACCATCCACATTGTATTTAAGGATTCAAATACAGTGTCAGCAGTTCCCACAGTAATGTCTGACCTACAGAGAAGAGTGACAACAGAGGTTTTCAGGGCATATGGTACTTATGTTGCACATATATTCCTCACAATTGTGGTGAAAACTGTGTCCTCTTGGCACTTCTGGTTGGATAAGCATGCCTTATGTGATAAATCCACTCTAACATTCCAGTCTCCCTAAGCCTTTATACATTATACCAGAACAGTTCTGGCATTTCCACTTCATTTAGTGTAGGCCACATTTTGGTCCACGTTTTAACTAACCAAAGTCGTAGAGCCCTATTTAAAATATATATTTTTATTAGAGAAGTTGTGAACTTACAAAACAATCATGTACATGTGTGGAATTCCCATATAACACCCCTCCACCAACACACTACATTGTTGTGGAATATTTGTTAGAGATTATGAGATAATATCATCAGACTATTACTACTAACCATTGTCAATAGTGTACATTTGGCATATTTTTTCCATACCCCCTATTAGTAACACAAAATGCCTTTGACATTGATGCAAGAATATAACAGTATTGCTGTTAACTATAGTCCATAGGTTACATTAATTGTATTTTCCCATGCTTCTCCACATTCTTACCACTTTGCCAATAGTGATGTATATTTGTTCAAGTTCATAGAGGGACATTCTTGTATTTGTACTATTAACCACAATTCTCATCGACCTCTGGGTTCACTATGTTATTCAGTCCCTAGATTATTCACTAACTTTCTTTCAATTTACATTTACATTCCTAGATTACCCTTTTCAGTCACAATCCCATTTATAAATCAACTGCATTAGATCTACTCCTTATAATGTGTTACCATCAACTCTAACCACTTCACTTTTCCAGTCAAATTAATTAAAAGTTTTCTATACATTAAACATCAGTATCCCTTCTCAGCCCTTCTCTTATTGCCAAATAAATTATACTGGAGGTTTTAACTCCATATATTTATTCTTCATATTAATTCATATTAGTGAGACCATGCAACATTTGTCCTTTTGTGTCTGGCTTATTTCACTCAGTATAATGTCTTCACGGTTCACCCATGTATCATATGTGTCCCAATTTAATTTCTTCTTATAACAGCATAGTATTTCATCATATGTATATATCACGTTTTGTTTATCCATTCATTGGTTGTTGGACACATGGGTTGTTTCAATCTATTGGCAATTGTGAATAACACTGCTATGAACATCACTGTGCAAATGTCTGTTCATATCACACATTTCAGTTCTTCTGGGTATATTCCTAGTAGAGGAATTGCTGGATAATATGAAAGTTCTATATTTAGCTTACTGAGGAACCACTAACTGTCTTCCACAAAGGCTGCACCATTTTACATTCCAACCAACAGTAACAGAGTGTTCTTATTTCTCCACATCCTAGTCAGCACTTATTGTTTTCTGTTTGTTTTTTTTAATAATTGCTATTTTATGTGATATGAAATGATGTCTCATAGTCATTTTAATTTGCATTTCCCTAATAGCTAGTGATATTGATAATCTTTTCATGTGTTTTTTCACCATTTGTATTTCCTCCTTAGGGAAATGTCTATTTAAGTCTTTTGCCCATTTTTAAAGTAGATTGCTTGCTCTTTTATTGTTGAGTTGTATGATCATTTTATATAGACTAGAAATCAAACCCTTATCAGATATGTGGTTTTGAAATATTTTCTACCATTGAGTAGGCTGCCTTTTCACATTCTTAATGAAGTCATTTGAATCACAAAAATCTTTAAGTTTGAAGAGGTCCGATTTATCCATATTTTCTTTGTTTGTTCCTGCTTTTGGTGTAAAGTTTAAGATTCCACCACCTACCTCTAGGTTTTGAAGATGTTTCCCTAAATTTTCTTCTAGGAGCTTTATGGTTCTAGCTTTTAAATTTAGGCTTTGATCCATTTTGAATTAATTTTTGTATACAGTGTGAGATAAGGGTCCTCTTTCTTTCTTTTGGCTATGGATGTCCAGTCTCCCAGTACTATTTATTGAATAGACTGTTCTGCCCCAGCTGGGTGTGTTTGACATCCTTGTCAAAATCACTTTAGTCTCCCAGCACCATTTGTTGGATAGACTGTTCTGCCCCAGCTGGGTGTGTTTGACATCCTTGTCAAAATCACCTGACCATAGATGAGACAGGTTGTTTCTGAACCCTTAATTCTGTTCCATTGGTCTATGTGTTTATCTTTATGCCAATGGCATAATATTTTTACAATGGTAGCTAGATAATACGATTTAAAGTCCAAAAGTGAAAGTCCTCCAACTCCTCTCTTCCTTTTTAAGATAGTTCTGGTATTCAGGGCCACTTATCCTTCCAAATAAATTTGATAATTGTGTTTTCCATTTCTTTAAAAAATGCTGGTGGAATTTTTATCAGGATTTTATTGAATCTGTATATTAATTTGGGTAGAACTGCCATCTAAGGATATTTAGTCTTCTAATCCATGAGCACAGAACATTCTTCCATTTACTTAGGTCATTTTTAAATTGCTTTTACCAATGCACTGCAGTTTTCTGAATAGAAGTGCTTTGCTTCCATAGTTGTTTATTCCAAATGTTTGATTCTTCTAGTTGCTGTTTTTTCCTGACTTCCACTTCAGATTTTTCCTTACTAGTATATAGAGATGCTTGTGATTTGTGTTTCTTAACCCATTCCTATGGGTGTGACCTATTATAAATAGGATCTTTTAATGCAGTTACTTGAGTTATGTTGTGGCCCAAGTGTATTTGGTGGGATTTTAATCCAGATTATTGGAGTCATTCATAAGCAAATTAAAAGTCAGATAGAGAAAGAGGCCACAGGGAGTAGCCAGCTCTGGAAAAAATGTAACTGGAAAGAGACCTGTGTATTGCCATGTAACATAAAATACAAGGAACCACAAGATTGCTGTCCAGTAAATTGATACTGATCCTGGCAGTAAGCAAGCCTTCCAGTCATTGAAATTGTGGGTCAATAAAATCCTTTTGCTATGCCAACTCATTTTATGGTATTTGTTTAGCAACTAGAAAACTAAGACAGTAGCCATTCTACTGGGCATGAAAGAGTATCTAATTCTGGTTTTGATTTGGAGTTACATAATGTTTAAGGAATTTAAAAGTCTTTTCATGTGCAAAATAAGACAATAAAGGAAACCAAATACTTAATTGTCATTATTCATAGATGATGGAATGGTCTCCACAAGAAATATTAAAGACCATAGAAAATACTGTGAAAAATTATCATAAATATAAAATACAAAAATCAATTGCATTTCTTTATGTTACTTTCAAACAGACATTTTCACAGCAGATAGGTTAAAACAGAGGACACTGATAAGGAAAGAGCAAGATACTGGTGGGCTAGACAATGGAGGAAATAACATTATAAACTGAGCAGAATATATTCAGTGGGTGTGCTTATCAGATATTCTGGGTTAAGTTTATTAACATGGGGAGCCTGAATGGTGATAATTCTTTGCTAGATAAGTTGGCTGAAACCTGGCTCAACAGTCACCCATAAGAATGCTGGAACAATTTCTTAGGTAGCAACCTGCCAAACTATGTCCATTGTGAAGTATTGAAAAATTCATTGATAAGAGTGAAATGGGGATTGGAACCAAGAATTGTTGCATGATAGCATTGTATTGCTATTAGATATACATGTGATGTCAAGCAATAGCACTAAAAGTTAACAGTGATTGTAAGTACATACTCATTTTGATGCCAGACATTCTTCTGTTTTTCTTTTCATAGGTATTTGCTCTGTATGACAACCATGTGAGGAATATACTATTATAATTTATATTTTGCAGAGAAAGAAGCTGAGGCACAGAGTGCTACACAGATAATGAAATACATGAGTGAGAATATCAGAAAAGCTGGTATGACTGGAGTTGTAAACTAAGATGTAATTAGCTACAGACAGCCATGCATGTAAAGAGGCAAATGAGAAAGATGCATCAATAGAGAGAAGAAGACAAAGCAGTCAGCTCTAGGGTGCTCTGATATTAAGAAGCCTATCAGGAAAACTAGAGATGTGCCATGTCAGGGCCTGGGTCATGGACATTTAGTCAATAACAGTAGAATGTAACAACTTATGTCTTCCCTTTAACAATTTATAGATCTACTTATTTTTCATAATGCTAAAATTGCCATGCTAGATCTCTTCCTTTCCAAAAATTAGAACAAAAATGTACATATTATACAATTTTCAGATATTCTGTATGTACTCACTTTAAAAACCTCTATAGTGTAATGCTTAAGCTAGAGCAGATATTTTTTTTCTTGAGTGAGTGTGCATTTAAATATATAGCCAGACTGAAGGCTCTCAGTACTTGCACATCCCACAGTGTGAGTGGCTGAAAGAGAGCTCTTTCTCCAGAGTAAAGATAACTTCATTTTTTCATAACTTCATTGTTGAAGCACTTTTCTCAATCTTTTCTTAATTTTAGGTGGTACTTCATAACTTCATTGTTGAAGCTCTTTTCTCTATCTTTTTTAAATTTTAGGTGGTACTAGTGATTGAACCCAAGACCTCATACATGGGAAGCAGGCACTCAACCACTGAGCTACACCTGCTCCTTCTTTTCTCATTTTAGTTAATTCTAAATCGTATTTGGAATAGTGTCAATTTATTTATCCCTGTTTTCACAGAAGAAATAAATAAAGAAGCTGTGCAAAGTTAATAATCCCCAAAATATTAATTAATTACTTAATTCATTCAAAAAATATTTTTGGGTTATTGGTAGGTGCCAGGCACAGTATACATATCCGACATATACTGACAAACAGCCAGACAAGATGTTGTCTTCACAGAACATTATTGTGTGAAGCAGGAAGATGATAAGCAAAATATCATATATATAATATTATATCAGGAGAGATAAATGTTATTTTAATAATATTCCAAGGGTTTCACTCACTAAACATCTTCTCTTTACTGTGGCACTTGTATGAGTAAAATCTTTGAAAATATTTTGGGAGGTCATCATATATATATGAAAAACATGGTTTCATTTGTTTCATTTTATTGCTTTTACATCTACCTCCTTGTTGGTTTTCAGTTTTGAATATAATTTTGCAGAAAGCAATAGGACACAAAGCAATTCCTGCTTGAGGGAACATGAATGATGCTTGTGGGGTTGTGAGCAAATATATAGTATTTTCAGTGTGAGAGTGGAGACATCACAATGAATGGATGGGGAGTTATTCCTCTCCCCATCTGCTCTTTGAATCCTTCCCTGTAGATTATGACAAAATTGAAACCTCTCCTTTTTCATCTTGCCACTTTTAAGGGAACCTATGGAATTTGTTTCTGCATGTCTTTTTGAAAATGTATGGCAAGATAATTTATTAAAACAAACTGAATGAAAATTTTTCTCTATCATTATTCTTTCCCTTCCTAATTCAAGTAGATATTTGGTCTTTACAAAGCAAAAGCTGCCAAAAGTGTATTTGTGTTTAGGTTTGTTTCATAATCAGCTCATTGAAGTGGTCAAAATGCATGAACTGGTGACTGAAGGGAAGGTGGGTTGGAGTGGGAAAAGAGAGTCCTAGATATTGGGAAAGGACAGGGCCCTATTTATTGGTACTTTCCTGGAGTAGGTGGCAACAATTCAGAGGGAAATGGTGGACCTAGGGAAACAAATCTGCTAATGGTGCTCTGGGGCTTGTCAAGCTGCCTGTGCTCAAATAGGGCATGGAAGCAGCAGAGTCAATGGTTCAGGAAAATGAGTGTGTTAAACCTCTTTTCAAATGCCTTGGTACTTCATTATATCCTGGAGAAAATTACAGAACCTTAAGCAGTGGAGGGGTGCTCTAAGAATAAATAATTTTAAGTTTTTTTTTACCATTTGATAAGCAGGTACCTCCAACATGGAGTTTCATTTACTTAAAGAAAGATCATGAAAAAATTCTTATTGCACATAAAATTTTATGCACAGATTCACACCTATAAATACCTATCTTTAATTCATTCATTCAATGAACAAAGATTTACTGTATAAAGACTACATATCAGATGCTATGCCAGATGATGTTGAAAATGAAATGACTGGGAGACATTCCCTCAAAGTTTGGAGAGAAACAGGGCCAAGTCAAAAATTGTTTTAGTTAATTTTTTGCTGTATAGCAAAAGAACCCCAAAAGTAGAGGTTTAAAACAACATTCACTGCACTCATAACTTTTCAGAGCGGCAGTTTGAGGTTCTTCTAGACTGGCCCAGGCTCAACTGCACCCAACTGCACTTTCTCCTGTATCTGAAATCCACTGTCATGGCAGCTGGTGGCCTCCAGAATAAATATAGAGGCTTGACTGAAGCAGAGAACAATGGATTTTTACTTGAGTGCACTCCTAAACCTCCCAGACAGGTGATCTCAGAGGTCCTGAACTCAGTCCTTTTTTTTTGTGATGACAATCATAAGCCTCTTCCAGAGGCCCCAAACGGGAGTATATGAACGGGCTAAGTACATTCACAATAGCATTTCCTAGGCCTCAGTGTCAGTAGATGAAATAACAGTGGCCCAGTCCCATTCTTGCTTGATGGCACTTCTAGGAACCAGATCACACAATCCTATTCTCCTGGATATCTATGATGGATGTGTCCTTTGTAGGAGTCATCATATATCTGTTGATTGAACAAATGTATATCAAGAACCCACTATCTGCCAGACACTGTCATATTTTCTGGAACTGCAAAGATTTGTTAGACCCGGCTTTTACCTTCAAGTTGCTACAGTCTATTTGGTGGAGACAGATTTTTGACTATAAATCTCACATCAACTATGGTTAGTGCCACAATGGGGAATAATCAGTCTCTGAAAACATTAAGCAGGAAAATCACCTAGTTAGGAGAGGCTCAGTAAGCTGTGAACTAAGTATAATAATAACAGCAAACATTCACATGGTCTTATTCTGTACCAGCCACTCATTGTATTCAGTGTTCCTATGTATTAGCCTATTTCATCCTACCCACAACACTACGCAATTTATAGAGTGCTCCCTAATTTACAGATGAGGGAGGCAAAGCATGGAAAGATCAGCTGAAATGTCTATGATCACATGACCAGAAAGGAGTGGAGCTGGGCCTGAAATGCAAGAGCCCAACTCTCTTAAAACACCATGTGTCTCTGAGTCAGGGTGAGCCAAGAAAGAGAAAACCTTCTAGTCAGAGGGAACAGCCTGTATGAAGACTCAGAGGCATAGGGAGCTGAGAGTGGTTCTGAATGGACATTTTGTGACCAGGCCTGGAGAAACAGGTTACAACCAGAGTCAAATGAAGGTTTAGAAGAAAACAATTGTCCATGATACTTATCAGTTCCTGCTCCCCAGTCACTCTATCTCAATGGAAGGCCATTTCTTTGAGGGGAGAGAGAAGTTTCAATTCATTTTTATTATAAAATTTGTCTCCCCACCACCAATTCCCTTTTTCAACAATTGTGATGTGTATCATGTTGCCATGTTTAAGG
>JAQZBX010016084.1:0-36853 GCA_029593785.1 Cabassous unicinctus | reverse complement strand
CACATATTAAAAAAAAAAAAAAAAGAGCTAAAATTGAAGACCTACCTGCACACTTAGAGGAATTGTAAAAACAACAAACTAAACCTAAAGCAAGTAGAAAGAAGGAAATAACAAAGATTAGAGCAGAACTAAATGAAATACAGAATAAGAAAGCGCTAGAAAAAATAAACAAACCCAAAAGCTGGATCTTCAAGAAGATCAATAAAATTGACAAACCCTTAGCCAGACTAACAAACTAAAAGAGAGAACAGATGCAAATACACAAAATGAGGAATGAGCAAGGGGATATTACTACTGATGCCACAGAAATAAAGAATTTCATAAGAGGATACTTTGAAAAATGATAAGCGAACAAGAATGATAATTTACAGGAAATGGACAAATTTCTAGAAACTCACACAGCCTACATTGATGAAAGAAGAAATTGATGAACACAAGAGTCCAATTACAAGTAAATAGACAGACTCAGTCATCAAAAACCTCCCAACTAAGAAGAGCCCAGGACCAGATGTCTTCACAGCTGAATTCTACCAACCATTCTGGAGAGCTAACACTAATTCTGCTTAAGCTCTTCCAAAAAATAGAATTAGAAGGAATATTGCCTAAATCATTCTACGATGCCAAAAGTACCCTGATACCAAAACCAAAGATACCACAAGAAAGGAAAATTACAGACCAATTTCTCTAATGAACCTAGATGCTAAAATCCTCAACAAAATACTTACTAATTGCATTCAACAACATATCAAAAGGATTATACACCATGACCAAGTGAGTTTCATCCCGGGTATGCAAGGATGGTTCAATATAAGAAAATCAATTAATGTAATATACCACATAAACAGATTGAAAGAAAAAAAATCACATGATCATCTCTATAGATGCAGAAAAAGCATTTGAAAAAATACAGCACTCTTTTCTGATAAAAACACTGCAAAAGATAGGAATAGAAGGAAACTTTCTGAATATGATAACGGGTATAAATGAAAAACCCAAAGCAAACATCATCTTCAATGGTGAAATCCTAAAAGTCTTCTATCTGAGATCGGGAACAAGACAAGGATGCCCATTATCACCACTCCTATTTAACATTGTCTTAGAAGTACTAGTTTGAGCACTGAGGCAAGAAAAACATATAAAAGGCATCCAAAGTGGAAACAATGAAGTAAAAATTTAATTATTTGCAGACGACATGATCCTATACATAGAAAGCCTTGCAAAGTCTAAAACAAAGCTTCTAGAACTTATAAAGGAGTTCAGTAATGTCACATACTATAAGATCTATGCTCAAAAATCAGTAGCATTTCTGTACACCAATAACAAGCAATCTGAGAAGTAAATTTTAAAAAATACCATTTACAATAGTAACTAAAAGAATCAAAAACCTAGGAATAAATTTAACTAAAGATGTAAAGGACTTATATACAGAAAACTCCATAACAATGATAAAGGAAATCAAAGAGGACTTAAATAAATGGAAGAATATTCCCTGTTCATGGATAGGAAGACTAAATATCATCAAGATGTCTATCCTACCAAAAGTAATCTATAGATTTAATGCGATCCCTATAAAAATTAACACTATATTTTTTTTTATGGAACTGTAGAAACTAACTACAAAATATATTTGAAAAGGTAAGATGACCTGAATTGCCAAAGACATATTGAAAAACAAAAATGAAGTCGGAACTATCACATTACCTGACTTTAAAACATACTGCAAAGCTACAGTCCTCAAAACTGCATGGTTTTGGCACAAGGATAGACATACTGACAAATATAACCAAATTGAGAGTTCTGATATAGATCCTCGCATATACACTCTTCTGATATTTGACAAGGCAACCGAGCCCACTCCGTTGGGAGAGAATGGCCTATTCAACAAGTGGTTCTTGGAGACCTGGATATCCATATCCAAAAAAATGAGAGAGGAATACCATCTCACACCTTATACAAAAATCAACTCAAGATGGATCAAAAATCTAAATATAAGAGCCAAAATCATAAAGGCCTTGGAAGACAATGTAGGGAAGCCTCTACAGGACCTTGTAATAGGAAATTGTTTCATGAACTTCACACCCAAAGCATGAGCAGCAAGAGAAAAAATAGATAAATGTCATCTCCTCAAAATTAAAAACTTCTGCACCTCAAGAACATTATTAAGAAATTAAAAAGGCTGCTTACCCAATGGGAGAAAATATTTGGCAACATTATATCTGATAGGAGCCTAATATCCTGCATATAAAAAGAAATTCTACACCTCGAAATAAAAAGGCAAACAACCCATTTAAAATATGGGCAAGTGACCTGAAAAGACACTTCTCCAAGGAAGAAATACAGATGGCTAAAAGCACATGAAAAAATGCTCGACATTGCTTGGTATTAGGGAAATGCAAATCAAAACTACAATGAGATACCATCTTACACCCATCAGAATGGCAGGTATTAAAAAAACAGCAGAATATAAGTGTTGGAGAGGATGTGGAGGAATAGGAACCCTGATCCACTGCTGGTGGGGCTGTGGAATGGTGCAGCCACTACTGAGGACATTTTTGTGGTTCCTCAGAAAACTAACAATAGATCTTCTTTATGATCCAGCAATTCCACTGCTGGGTATATACCCAGAAGAATTGAAAGCAAAGACACCATCAGATATATGCACACCAGTATTCATAGCAGCATTGTTCAAAATTGCCAAAAGTTGGAATCAGCCCCGGTGCCCTTCAACAGATGAATGGATAAGCAAAATGTGATACATACATACAATGGAATATTACTCAGCTCTAAGAAGGAATAAAGTGCTAACACATGGAATAACGTGGATGAATCTTGAAGACCTTATGTTGAGTGAAGCAATCCAGGCATTGAAGGATGAACAGTATATGACCTCACTGATTTGAATTGAGGAAAGTGAGCAATCTCTGAGAACCATTGTTTGAAGATAGGTTAACAAGGGAGAGAAAGAGAAGAGAAGGTTGTGAGTCATCATGAATATGGACATAATCTATGGTAAAGTGATAAAGTAAAGTTTCATACTGAAGGATAGGACAGGTGGGTAGTGATATTAGTGGGTTTGGTGATGAAGCATTCACAGATGGTTTGATTAGGAATGGTGGGTTGGAATACTGAGGATTCAGGGGGGAGAGATGGGAGGGGGACTAGGTACCTAATAGGGGAGGTAATCAGTGTGTCAAGACCTCTTGTTGCATGTAACTATGAATCATGCCATCCAATAAGTCAAGACAGGGGAGTGTCATGTGCCCAAAGGTGGGAAGAAACAGAATAGATCAAACAGGGTTATTTAGTGGTCAGGGGAAATGTTTTTCATTACCTTACAGTAATCGACACAGGACATGGTAAACATCATCAAAATTTTTAAACCGTACCATGTAAATTGTAAACTATACTGTAAACCATTGACAATGTTTAGTAGCTATGTTTCACTATCTGTATAACAGTTATAACAATGCTACCATCCACATAAAAAAGGTTTTAATATGGGGTGAGGAAAGAGGAATGAGGTTGGGTATATGAGAGTCTCTAGTATTCTGTGTGGGATTTGCTGTGACCTAAAACTTCTCTGAAAATTAAATGAAAATTTAGGAGACACTGGGGAGTGAGAGGAGGAGGTGCTGCGGTACAGACTGGACACTAGATAATGCAGTGATAAAAGAAAAAAAATAGTAATAAAGTTTTTTAATTATTTTTTTAAAGTTTTTTTTGCTTTTTCCCATTTTTTGAATGTCCCAATCCTTCAATTTTATTTTAATTTTAGTTTTTTTTTTTCTGAGCTTCCATGTATTTTATCTCTTACATTTAAGCTTATCATTATTATTTCATTTTCCTATTAATTTTATTTGGCTATTATGTGACCTTCATCTTCAAGGAAGTTTTATGTCACAGAAGGGTTACAATGGGTGCAGTATAGGATCATTGCTGTGGGGTGTCTGGGATGGGGGTTTCATGGGAGGAAGTTCACCTGAATATATATGAGAGATATATGAAATGTTGAAATGATCAAGGGGTAGGGCATGATCACAGTGTGTAGAAAATCACTCAATAAATGAGAAAATACTGAATTCCCAGCCTGGAGAGTTCTGCCACATTTTCCAAGGGAGCAGCAACAGTCCCCCAAGTGCAGGGGTAGTGTCTGGCAAAGGAGGACGATCCACTGATGGGTTCTTGTTATTGATGACTAGCCTTATGAGTATTTGCTCTTGTAATTGAAACTTAGCCTATTGTTATGGAGTTCAAAAGGGTTGCCTCCTGAGAGCCTCCTTGTTGCTCAAATGCGGCATCTCTCTCAGGCAAACTCAGCATATGAATGCATTACCTTCCCCCCAGCATGGGACATGACTCCTGGGTATGAGCCTCCCTGGCAATGAGGGATTAATACCAAGTGCCAACTGGCAATACAACTGGAAAAAGACCTTAAATAAAAGGGGGAAAGGTAAAGACAGATGAGTTCATGTGGCTAAGAGACTTCAAAGAGAGTCGGGAGGTCATCCCAGAGGTAATGCTTACACACTCCTCAGTAGGATATCATAGAACACCAAAGTGGATATCATCCTACACAGAGGGACTCCTGAGGGCTCAGGAGACACCCAGGTCCTATATGGTATGGGACAACTCCAGAGATTGATGCCTTACCAGTGGGCTCTTCTTTGGAATCTGTGCTCCTGAGAGTGAAATAGTTGGACTCAAATAATTCCTCCCTGCACAGGGTCCATCAGTCCAGTCTATTCAAACCTATATGTGAAGCTGGAGTTTGTAAGTGTACTTCCAGAGACTGGAGCCTCTGGTCTGCCCATGTGCCAGTGGTGCCTGGAATCTTGGTGGAGCTGCAACTCCTACTCTACAGCTCAATGGATTCACCCAAATCACCTGGTGAGGAAACGATGATAGACAACAGCCATCCCAGGGAATGGAGAGAGACTACATTTGCAGGCAGGATAATCTCATCCATTGTATCTATGCGTAATGGGTCCCCTCTCATTTGGAGGTGGAGTGGACATCACCATCCCAAACTCCTCAAGATTGAGGGAGGAGCTATGAACTAGAGTGGACTCACTGATATTCTGTTGTAGACATATTGTGATTCAAGTAATGGAAGAAATTGCAACAGTGAGGTGGAACCAGTGGCTACTGGATGCTTTCAGGGCAAGGAAGGGAAAAGCAGTTGTAATACAGGGACTTTTTTGGGACTTGGGAATTATCCTGAGTGACATTACAATGACAGACACGGGACATTTTACATTAGCATATAACATGCAGTACTGTGTGGGAGAGAATGCGGTCTACAAAGTGAACTACGGTCCATGCTTATTTACAAAATCCCAGGATGTGTATATCCATTGCAGGTGATGTGCCACACCAATGAAGGATGTTTATGTGGGATGTTATGAGAGGTGTGGGAGGTGGGGAACATGGTAATCCCTGTAATTTTTGTATAACATTTATGGAATCTAAGCATCTTTTAAAATATATATTAAAAAGTGTAAACATAACATAAACCACTGATCATTAAAAAAAGGCATTGTATGATATACATAGCTGCTTCTCTAAGGGACTGTATCATAATTGAACCCCTTTCTATTCCATAATTTTGACCAAAACCCATGGGGTACTCACTTAGAATATTGCCTTTGCCACAAACCCCACCCAAAGCCAATATCTGTGCTGGCCTCAGCCAATTCACATGGTAACTCAGAAGCTACCCCCTTTAGTGATTGAGCCTGTAATATTGCCCTCTTTGCTTCTTCAAAAGTAACCTGTTGGGGATCCTTCCATTCCCAAGCATGGATTTTTCTGATTAGTATATGCAGTGATATCAATATTTGAGCTAAATGAGGGATGAACCATCTCCAGTACCTCAATGACCCCAGAAAGGCCAATAATAGTTTTGGAGTTTGTCGTGTGGGAAAATATTATACTTTATCAATTATACCAGAGGGCCTAGCTTTTGTCTTACTCAATCAACACCCAAGAAATTTTACAGAGTAGCCAGGCCCTTGTAGCTTGTCCAGATTGATTGTTTAGCCCCTGCTTTCAAGATAAGATACTATTGTCTCTGATGCTTCTTTTAATTCTGAAAGAAAATTACTAGTTATCATAATATCATCAATATAATGAAATAGGGTTACAGTCACAGGTTTCTTCAATGTGGCCATCTCCTTTGCCATGAGGCCATGACAAATGGTTGGGCTATGTACATAGCCTTGGGGAAGCATCATAAAGATATATTTTTGGCCTTCCCATATGCATGCCAGCTTGATTTGTCTAATAAGATGCTAAATAAAGCACTAGCAAGATCTAAAACCAAAGTGATAGTGACATAACAAGGTAATAATTTTTTGCAATTATCTATCAATGTATGGGACCACTGCATACAGTGGTGGTATTTTATTTAATTCACAATAATCTACTGTCATGTTCCATCAGGCTTTTGTACCAGCCATATAGGACTATTGAAGGGGCTGTGGGTAGTTATTATTATTCCTATCTTTTGTAATTCCTTAGTTTTAGCAGTAATTTGCTGGTGTCCACCGAGGAGTTTGTATTGTTTGGATGCCATAATTCTTTTTGGTTAAGGCACCGTTCCCCAGTCCATTTAACTTGTCTCCTTAGCACTTCCACTATTAGTCAGGGTTCTCTAGGGAAGCAGAATTGACAGGAGAATTCTGTAAATAGTATAAGATTTTATAAAATTCTCTCATGTGACCATGAGGATGTTCAAATCCAAATTCTTCAGGGCAGGCTGCAAACCAGGGCTCCAATGAGCATCCTCCATGAGTTCCCAGGAGATGTTAGCTGTCTTAAATGGAGCTGGAAATTCTCTCTCTGAATGCTGAAATCACTTCCCCTCTTAAAACCTTCAACTCATTGGATAAAGCATCACTCATTGTTGATGGCAATCTCCTTGGTTGATTATAGATGTAATCACCCATTTATGCAATCAACTGATGATTAAAGTCCACAAAATTCTCCTGTATTAAAATTATCCCAGTGTTTACTTGACCAAACAACTGAGCACCATTACTGGGCCTAGTTCACCCATTAGCCTAAACATCATACTGCCTTTATCATTCTTCACTGGAAGTGGAATCCTATGGTGGTCTCTAATGTGGCATTCTAGAGAATGTCAATTCCTAAAATAAATTCAGGTACAGGGGAACTATACACTGTATTCCTTTGGAGAGGTAATCATCCAATTTGTAAAACAAAATTTTGTTGCTTAGCATAAATTGTTTGTCCCCCAAAGGCATCTATAACCAGCTCTGGCCCATGGAATCATGCTACTTTGTTATGAAGTAAAGTATATTCAGCTTCTTTGTTTACCAAAGAAATACCCTTTCCTAATTAGTAGGAGACCAATAAACAGTTGACTCTACATGTGGCATCTGATCCCTCGGGTTTTTGGTTATTATTTTAACCCAGGGATCTTGATCCCTCCCCTGTGGTAGTGGGTGGGATCAGTGCTTTCCAGGCTTCTGTTGGGGGATGGAAGGTTCCTGGGGCTGGGGTGGCAGCGTTTTTCCTATTTTCTCTTCTCTTCAGCATTCTGAGGGAACAGCTTCATAAATCTCTTATCCTTTTGGAGCTTGCTCCAAAGACTCACTAAAACCTTGTTGGTCTGCCTATCTATTGTTTCTAGCTCAGTACCTGAGGCAATAAGACCCATCCACAATGCTTTTGCAACACACAACTAGAACCATGATGTCCTCAGGGAGCTTTCCCTGCTGCCTGGACCCCAGCCCCCTTTCTCTACAGCCTTTCTGATTCTCCTAAAACTGCCATAGCCTGCATGCACAGCTTTGACTCAGGTTGCTCCACTAGGGGGCTCAAGATTGACACATACTGGGAGCAGTATGTTTCACAGTATCTTTTATCCCTGCCGTAAAAACTTTGGTGTCAGGCCTAACAAAATTGGAAGCATAAATAGCATATTTCATTCCCAATCCCTGTAAAATATCCTGTATCTCTTCCATGGATTGCCAATGAGGGGTGGCATAGGGTATATCCTCTTCATTAGTCCATGCAGACTGCCTCCATCAACCAGCCATTCCAATAACAATGCTGTTTTTGTTTTCCTAGAGGTGGCATAAAAATACTAACTTAGAGAATTGTAAGCAGTAATGGATGACAATTTACTCATTTCCACTCCAGATAGTACAACTTTTTATGTTCAACTGTCCCATAATCCTAGAAGTCAATTAAACAGGAATTTTTTAGATCTCTGCCTGTAATTTTACCCTAAATTTTCCAACTCAATAGCAATATAGGACTTTATGGCTACATGTAACTTTTGCTTGGGGGAATTGGAAATATTGGACCCCAGGGGGTTAGACTTGTAATGTCTCCCACTTCTTTTGTATTATAGGGCACACCTTGGGAGATCCTCATCTTCTTCACTTCGCATTCCTCCTCTTTGTCCTCATCTGAGGAGAAGTCCATAGGATCCATGCCTTAGGGTTCCATCCAAGTGTGGTTAATATCCTCTATACCTGGACTTGAGGCAGCCTACAGCCCCTAGCTTTAGCATATCTCCAATCCAGGGTTTCTAAATGTTCATCAACTTGGCACAGGTGATCCATTAAAGAATCATTCATTTCTGCCTATGATAGGTGCATATCCCTTTCTAATTTTAACTCTTATTCTAGGTGGCACACAGAGGCCTTTGCCAATTTTTCTGCCTTCATAGCCACTTGCAAATCTCCTAACAGGCACCATGCAATAGCTGCTGCTATTTGGCAGTCTCCCTTCTTCTTATTTAAGTATTTAAGTGCAGTTGCTCTGCAAGGTGCTGTAGCACAGCCAGTATACCTGCCAGCATTTTTAGGGCATCCCATACTCTTTCAGCAATCCTAATTTGTCCAGGAGGGCAACCATTCCTCCCCACATGAACCATAAGGACAATCTGGGATTGTCCTGAGATCCTTTCCTTGATCTCATGATCCTTTCCTTGATCTCATGCTCACTACTGCTGGCAGTCCTTCAGTCTCTTAGCTGGCTCACTAATTGTTCCAACTCAGCTCCTGAAGGGTACAAGTTGACGCAGCTGCAAGACCAAAGATTGTTCCAGGCACTGAGTCAGACATAAGCTTTGTCTGGACTTATGAACAGGAAAGAGTTGCCAGTGGTGGCAGTCCAAAGAATAAAATTATCACTCTGCAAAGAGGTGGGAAAATGAAGGATGTTATAAGGGTTTCAGAACAAAAACTTTCCATAGTGTATGAGAGTAGAGTTTCTGCTAGGGTTCTGTGACATGCACATATGGGTTCTGGTGATTTTATGACTATGTATGAAGGAATGAATGTGGGATTCTTCTGTCTTTACTTCTATGAAAAGTTTAGAGTCCTGCTCCCTGGCCCATGCAGGGAAGTTAGCACTCAATCTGTTCAGTTAATCAGTTAACCAAAACCTTTTCCTCCACCTTATCTTTGATGTAAGTCACTATATGTATTCATAATCTTTCTGCTTGGATTGCTTGTGATGTTTTAACAACCCCTCACATACACACTGCCTATCTGTCCCTTCTCACAGACACCCTGACCTTTACTGTGAAAAAAATTCTGAATGAAATTTGTGCTCGGGATCAGCTCAGGTGAAGAGCTCCTTTAGCTGTTCTCCCCTCACCTCTCTCAACCACTGTGTTCAGAGTAATTCTTTGTGCCATTGTGGGCTCTGCTGGCAGATTCCCAAATGACTTTGCAGGACAGATTCCTGCAAGTGGTAACGCCAACATGATTTGGATCAGGAGTGCAAATCGGCATGTTATGGAGTGGTTATACTCATTTGGAATAAAACAAACTAATCATCTCAAGTTAAGGGAACAGCAACAACTGTTGGGGAGAGTTGCCAACATGTTTAGATCAGTGAGGGTCAATTTCTAAATCTTCATGGGACTAAGAATTTCCAAAGAACAGGATATTTTTTGTAAAAACAATAAAACACCTCTTAAAAGTAGCTGATTGCACACACCAAAACAGTCCATTGTGCTCCCTATTTCAAACAATTCAAAAGTATTTTCCTTGGTTTCCTAAAAGAGGAACTTTAGATTTGGAATTATGGGAAGAGGTAGGAAAAATTTTTAAAAACAAAATATGAGCAAGGAGAAAAATTTCACATTTCTACCCTAATAACCTGGAGCATAGTAAAAGAAATCTGGTGTCCACTATATACATCCTCTCATTCCATGGCTCCCCCAGAGGAGCTCCCAGTTAAAGACCCTGTATCCCCTGAAAAGGAAGAAACACCTTTTCCACCTCCACCTCCCCCAGTCCTTTTTGAGAATCAAGAAATTTGGCCAGCTATTTAAAAATGCTTAAAAGAAGCCATAGAGAAAAGAGACCTGTGATGCTTCTATAATTCTCCAAAATGGGCAGCCACAGCATGACTCACTTCTCTGTGCAGTCTTTAAAGAGCTGTGTAAAAGCATATTGAACTTAATTCCTTCACGAAAGAGATTCTGGACTCCATTGCTAATAGCTATCAAATATGCCCCTGGTATTGGAAATTTCTTATAAAAACTATTCTTTACCCAGCTCAATTTAGTGTTTGTCAACTAGAATATCAAAAAAGCTGCACTCAACAGGCAGAAGTGCTGTTTAAAGCCCTTGTCAGTGAAATCATGCTTTTAAAAAATCCTCTCTGTTAAAGAGTTAACTAAGATAAAGAAAACATTCCAGCAGCAACTCTGCAAAACCCCTACTGCCTATATGATAATGTGGCTGTGGACTGATGGGGCTTAATAAAATTAAACCCTGGAAGAGTAGGAAAACTTAGCAACACAGTTTCCAGAAAAATTCTCAATAGCAGTAAAATTAAAGATGTATATTTGTGTTGTGGTGTTGTAACTCGTTTTGTATGTTTGTCTGTTTGTTCAGTGTCATTGCATGTTTTGATGCATCCAGATGGTAATATTCAATTGATAAATGAAAATAATTAAAAGACCTACTCTATTTAAATGTTGAAAAATTAAATAAGTGCTTATATTAATAAATAAATATAGATAATAATTTGAAATAATAAAAATAGTCATAACCAAATCAAATCATTATTTGGCAAGTTTGTTTACTGTTAATGATAATTATATGCTGTAAAAAGTTTGCTTAAAGACAATTTCCAACTGGATTTTGGTAACTTATGTCTGTAAAATATATAGAATGTGCTTTAATTATTAAAAAGAAAAGAAAGTAATTTAGTCCTAAGATAAAATAACTGGTTATTAAGAAAAAGTAAAATGTGGGACAAAACCTAAATCAATACAGAAAGTGCAGAAGGTGCATGGAAAGAGAATTTTTATGGTAAAAGTTAAGATTTGATGGGTTTATCTAAAAAGTTTTAAAAACTCTGTTCTTTCTCAAAGTTTCTTAAGTCATTAGTCAGTTTTAGTTGAAGTTTATAAAGAGCTTTTCTCCTAAATAATCAGTATACAAAAAAGAAAGTCTGTTTTATCAAAATAACTTCTTGTACCTTATCATTTCCTTAAAGAAACTAGTCTTATCACTTTTAAAGAAAAACATAATGTTCAAACCTGCTTTCTCAAAATCAAATCCTGAAAAGTAGATTTTTATTTCAAATTAGTGCAAAAGGTTTGTTCTTTGACCTTGAAAAAAGTAGAGAAGTAAAATAGTTGTTTCTTTAATATGTAATAGTTTGAATAGAAAGTGTTTAAAATCTTTATAAAATTAAAAAGGATTCTTTAGCACTCTGTTAATTAAAGTTGTATGAGTAAAAGTTTCATATAAATAGTTAAAGAGTGTATAAAATTCCTGGAAATTTAACAATGTTTATGTGTCATAGAAACAACCTCACTGCCTAAAAATCAAGAGGCAGATGCTTTAACTTGTGTTCATCTAATTTACACCACCTCTGCTAAAAAAGCAGCTCTATAGCTGGAGAAAAAGAACAGCTATTAGGGGCTGCCAAAGGTAGTGCATAATAGTAAATTATGATAAATTAAAATAACATGACTGAATATTATTATTAGTTTGTTGCAAAAAACTTTATTGATCAGCAAACCAATGCCTTGCTAGTCAGCACTGTTAATATTTCAGGAAAATAATGAGAACTAAAACAGTGGGCACATCAGGGATGTTTTGTAACAAATTTAAAAAGATAAAGTGCATTCCAAAGAGTGTTGTGTTCCCCCTAAGAAGGCTGACCACTTCCTCAGGAATTAACACAGTGCTCACAAGTTAATATCTATAGTATCTAGCTCATTGATTATGAGTGCAATAAAAAAGAATAGTCTCTGGTCAAGCCAGTTGAAGTCCAACCCTAAAAGAGGGTGTTCTGCACAAGTGTTTTCAATCAAAACTCTAGTATTAGCTACTAATTCAAAACTTCTCAGCTGAAAGCTAAAAGTGAATGAGTTTATATATAAAACTGCTCTTTCTGCCATTATGTAACTGTTCAATATTAATTTAACCAGTTAACCAGATGATTAATTATATTATTCTTTTTTCTCACTCTAATTGTCAGTACAAATTTTTAACTAGTTTCCAAATAATCCCTAATAAAATCAAATTAACACAGCCTTAAAAATATTTAAAATATGTCATGTCATCTAAAACAATAAAACAAAAAAGAGAGAGTTGGATACCTCCCTTAGAAATACAATATCCTTAGCACTCTATACTTTACAATTTAAAAATTGTAATAAAAACAGACTCTCAGCTGTTGAGAAACATTCAGAAGAGCCATCAAATACAAGCTAAAATTCTGTACAAAGAATTGTTAGGAGATGGATCTTAGAAAGGTGCCTGTGACCTCATAACATGGGGGAGAGGGTATGCTTGTGTGCTTACTCCAACAGGTCCCCAGTGGCTACCAGCAAAGAACATGAAGCTATACCTTAAGCTGGAAAATATCACCCATTCAACCCAAAACCACAGATGGAGAAGATGATGATGGAGGAACAAAGGAACTTCTGGCCACAACCATGCTGTAACACTATCCAAACTCAGGGAGTAACTTGGGGAAAGCTTAAACAATTAAATCTAAAAAATTCATTGCTATACTTATTACTTTCATTATTTCAGCCATTATTATAGCTGCCACTGCCACCACTGGGCAGTCACCTTAATAGTATCTGTCCAAACTGCTCATTTTGTAAATCAAATTATAACCAGTATCACCAACAAACTTTTAACAAATCTCATATCAATAATAATATTGTTGGCAAGATGGCATCAATTTAGGTGGGCACTCACCATATCTCTCACAGAAGACAGCTGATTGGGGACAGGATCTTGCCTGAGTGATCTGTTCTGGGAGCCCACGGAGCAAGAACCTTAAGGACTTCAATCTGGAAGGAGCTGGACAGTAAGGTGGATTGCTCAAAATAAAATCATGAGTTTTCCCCAGCTGAAATCATGGATGTGGATGGCTAAGCCCTGCCCTCAGGGCAAAGGGTTGGGATGAGTCCCGACTCCCACCAGCAACCCGGTGAGAGGGAGCATTGTTTAAGAGTGGGAGGGTTCTGGCAGAGGGTGGGGAAGGGTTTCCCATCTGTGGGTTTGGCAGCCAGGACCCCCTTGCAGGTTTGAGGACCAAACCAGCCAGCTTGAAGCAGCACCACTCTGAGGGGACAGGCAAATCTGCGGAGGAAGTCTGATTTGCCTAGCTGCTCCAGGATACACCCGACTCCCAACAGCAACTGGTGAGAGGGAACATTCTCTGAGACCGGGAGGATTCCGACAGAGGGTGGATAGGAGTTTCCTTTCTGTGGGTTTGGCTGCCTGGACCCCCTTGCAGCTTTGGGGAGCAAATTGGCCAGCTTGAAGTGGCACCACACTGAGGGGAGAGGCAAATCTGCTGAGGAAGCCTGATTTACCTAACTGCCCTGTGATATGGAGGCTTGGCTCAGGAGGGGGCAGAGTCAGCCAATTTTATCATTTTGCGCTGATGAATATCATAGTTTCAGCTCCCTTGGGGAGGCCAAGCAGTGGGAAGTGTTTAGTAAGTTTCCACGAGCCTATTTAGGGTCCCCTCAGTGGAGGGAGTGGTCTTGAAGAGGCCTATTTTGGGTCCCTTATTTATCCAAAAAAATAAATAAATAAATAAGTTACTTTAAAAAAATTAACTTAGTTTAATCGCTAAAATCTGACTCAAAACCTACAGATAGAAACCTGCAGGGTAATTGATTGATGAACACAAGCAGGCTGAGAGGCTACACAAGGGCCCAAGAAGAAATGCTGTTCTTCCTTAGCTTTTTTTGACTGCTTGCTTGTGTGTTTGTTTGGTTTTTCTTTGTTTCATTGTTTGTTTCTTGCTTTTCTTTCCTCTTTTCTCTCCTCCCCCTTTTTTCTTTTCTTCTTTTTGATTAGGTGATGCTAGCTTGTTTCTTCTTTGCTGTGCTTCTTTTTCCTTGATTTCCCATTCTCTGTGTATATTGGTTTGTCTACCAATGCTATCTCTTTTCATTCCTTCATCTTTATACCTTCTGCTTTCTCTTGTGGTTCTTACATTCCACATTTTTTCATTAGTCCACAACTTCATGGGTGTTGATTTCTATTTTGTCTATTCTGTTTTCTTTTTATATTATTATTATTAACTTTTTCCTTTCATTCCTCTCTTTACTTTTTCTCATTCCATTGTAGGTACTCCACATTGTTTTCTATTTATCTACACAACCTACATGAGTTAAAAATTCATTTTACTAAGTCTTATATTGCCCCTCTTCTATCTTTTATCAATATTACTATTATCCTTTTTCTTACTTTACCTCATTTGATTCCTCAGCTTTTAATCTTTTTCCTTCAAGGGAACATAGGAAAAAGCAAGGAAATAGAATAAGAAGAACAAAATGTCAAAGAGAATACTTAACACACAAACAGAACCACCAGCTAAATAAAACACTAGATCAGAGAGAGAAGCTAATCAACTGAATAAATCCATCAAGATAAAATGATAACCAGAGGACAAGAAAAAAATATAAAACATAGTGAGAAACAGGAAGACATGGACCAGTTCAATGAAAAAACTAAAAACCAGGAAAAGATGCAGAACATCAAACAACTAATCAAAGCTGTGCAAACAAATATCATGGGCCAATTTAATGAAGTGAAGGAAGATATTAGGGATATTAAGAAGTAAGTAGACACTGTGAGAACACACTGAAGAAATTGTAAACATACATAAAAAGATAACGGATATGATGGTGATCAATGGCACAATCCAGGAAATCGAAAAGATGCTGGATTCACATAACAGCAGATTTGAACAGGCAGAACAAAGAATTAGTGATGCAGAAGACAGCACATCTGAAATCAAACAGATAGTAGAGCAGAGAGATAAAAAGACAGAAAAAATCCAACAGGGACTCAGGGATTTATCCAACAACACAAAGCGCACAAATATATGCCTTATGGACATCCCAGAAGGAGAAAAGAAGAAAAAGGGAACAGAAGGAGTGTTGAAGGAAAGAATGGCTGAAAACTTCCCAACCCTAATGAGGGAGATGGATGCCCATGTACAAAAAGTACAGTGCACCTAAACAGTATAAATCCTAACATGCCTATACCAAGACATATAGTTATCAAAATATCCAATGCTCAAGAGAAACAGAAAATACTCAAGGCTGCAAGAGAAAAGAAAACCATGACATACAGAGGAAGCACAATAAGATTAAATGCTGATTTCTCATCTGAAACCATGGAGGCAAGAAGACAGTGTTATGACATAGTAAAAGTACTAAAAGAAAAAACTTCTAGCCATGAATTCTCTACCCAGTAAAACTGGCATTCAAAAATGATGTGGTGTTCAGAATATTCACAGATAAACAGAAATTAAAAGAGTATGCTAGTAAGAAACATGCCCTTCAAGAAATACTAAAGGAAGTTCTACAAGTTGAAAGGAAAAACAGGAGAGAGAGATTTGGGGGAGAGTGTAAGAGCAACTAAAAAGAGAAAAAGAGAAAAGAAAGCAACATATGACATGCATAAACCCAAAAGAAAATATGGCTGATGTAAGAAATTGTTGAGAGTAATAACACTGAATGTTAATGGATTAAACTCATCAGTCAAGAGACACAGATTGGCATAATAGATAAGGAAATATGATCCATCCATATGCTATCTACAAGAAACCTACCTTAGACAGGGATGCAAGGAAGCTGAAAGTGAATAGCTGGAAAAGGTTTTACAGGCAAGCAATAACCAAAAAAGGGCAGGAGTACCTATCCTAACATCGGACAAAATAGACTTTAAATGCAAAAATATTGTAAGAGACAAAGATGGACACTAACATATTACTAAAAGGGGTAATCTTTCAGGAAGAGAGAACAATCATAAACTTTTATGCATCTAATCAGGGTACCTCAAAATACATGAGGCAAACACAGGATAAACTAAGTGGAGACATAAATGCCTTTACAATTGTAGTGGGGGAATTTAATAAACCATTATCACCACTAGACAGAACATCTAGACAGGGAATCAATAAAGAAACAAAGACTCTGAATAATACATTAGAGGACCTGGACCTAATAGATGTATACAGAACACTACAACCAAATACAGTGGGATATACATTTTTCTCGAGTGCACATGGGTCATACTCCAAGATAGACCACATGCTATGCAAAAGAAAAACTTAGTTATACAAAGTAATTTTTCTGACCACAGTGGAATGAAATTGGAAATCAATAAGGGCCAAGAACCAGATTAGGCACAAAGATATGGATGTAAAACAACACACTCTTAGACAAACAGTGGGTCAAGGAGGAAATCTCAAAAGAAATCAGTAACTATCTTGAAATTAATGAAAATTACAGCACAACATATCAAAACCTATGGGAAGCATCCAAAGCTGTACTGATAGGGAATTTCATAGCCATAAATGCATGTATTAAAAAAGAAGAAAGAGCTACCATTGAAAACTTAACTGTAGACCTGGAGAAATTGGCAATACTACAGTAAACTAACCACAAAGGAAGTAGAAAGAAGGAAATAACAAAGATTGGAACAGAACTAAATGAAATAGGAAATAGAAATGTACTAGAAAAAATAAACAAAACCAAAAGCTGGTTCCTCAAGAAGATCAATAAAATTGACAAATCCTTAGCCATAGTAACAAAGAAAAAGAGAGAGCAAATGCAAACACACAAAATAAGGAACGAGGAAGGGGATATCACTACTGACCCCACAAAAATATAGAGTATCGAAAGAGGATACTTTGAAAAATTATATGTCAACAAGAATGATAATTTAGAGGAAATGGACCAATTCCTAGAAACTCACAAATAGTCTACATTGATGAAAGAAGAAATTGATGAAATCAACAGGCCAATTACAAGTAAAGAGATAGACTCAGTCATCAAAAACCTCCCAACTAAGTAGAGCCCAGGACCAAATGGCTCGAAGGCTGAATTCTACCAAACATTCCAGAAAGAGCTAAAAACAAGCCTCCTTAAACTCTTCCAAAAAACAGAAGCAGAAGGAACATTGCCTAACTTATTCTATGATGCCAAGATTACTCTAATAACAAAGCCAAAGATACAACAAGAAAGGAAAATTCCAGACAAATTTCTCTAATGAACTTAGAAGCTAAAATCCTCAACAAAATACTTGTTAATCACATTCAACAACATATCAAAAGAGTTATTCACCATGACAAAGTGGGTTTCATCCCGGGTATGCAAGGATGGATCAACATAAGAAAATCAATCAATGTAATACACCAAATAAACATATTGAAAGAAAAAAGTCACATGATCAGCTCTATAGATGAAGAAAAAGCATTTGACAAAATACAGCACCCTTTCCTGATAAAAAACACTGCAAAAGATAGGAATAGAAGGAAACTTTCTGAACATGATAAACGGTATATATGAAAAACCCAAAACTAACAGCATCTTCAATGGTGAAATCCTTAAAGCCTTCCCTATGAGAGCAGGAAAAAGACAAGGATGCCCACTATCACCACTACTATTTAACATTTTCTTAGAAGTACTTGCTCAAGCACTGAGGCAAGAAAAAAATATAAATGCATCCAAATTGGAAAATAAGAAGTAAAAATTTCACTATTTGCAGATGACATATTCCTATACATAGAAAGCCTAAGAAATCTACAGTACAGATTCTAGAATGTATAAAGGAATTCAGTAAAGTTGCAGGTTATTAGATTAATGCTCAAAAATAAGTAGCATTTCTGTACACAAATAACCAGCAATCAGAGGAGGAAATTAAAAAAAAATACCATTTACTATATTAACTAAAAGTATCAAATACCTAGGAATAAATTTAACTAAAGATGTAAAGGACTTATACACAGAAAACTACACAACACTGTTAAAGGAAATTAAAGAAGTCTTAAATAAATGGAAGAATATTCCCTATTCATGGATAAGAAGACAAAATATCATCAAGATGTCTATCCTACCCAAACTAATCTACAGATTTAATGCAATCCCAATAAAAATCAACACTGTATTTTTTAAGGATCTGGAAAAACTAACTACAAAATTATTTGAAATGTTAAGTGGCCCTGAATTACCAAAAACACATTGAAAAAGTAAAATGAATTTGGAGGTATCACATTACCTGTCTTTAAAACTTACTGCAAATCTACAGTGCTCAAAACTGGATGGTATTGGCACAAGGATAGACATACTGACCAATGGAACTGAATTGAGAGTTCTGATATAAATCCTTGCATATACAGTCATCTGATATTTGACAAGTGCACCAAGTACACTCAGTTTGGAAAGAATGGCCTTTTTAATAACAAGTGTTGCTTGGAGACCTGGATATCCATATCCAAAAGAATGAGAGAAAAATAATATCTCACATCTTATACAAAAATCAACTCAGTGTGGATCAAAGATCTAAGTATAAGAGCCAAAACCATAAAGACCTTGGAGGATAATGCAGGGAAGCCTTTACAGGACCTTGTAAAAGGAAATGTTTTCATGAACATCACACCAAAAGCACGAACAGCAAGGGAAAAAATAGATAAATAGGATCTCCTCATTATTAAAAACTTCTGCACCTCAAAGGACATTATTAAGAAAATAAAAAGGCAGCCTACCCAAAGGGAGAAAATATTTGGCACCCATAGATCTGATAGAAGCCTAATATCCTGCATAAACAAAGAAATCCTACATCTCAAAAATTAAAAGACAAGCAACCCATTTAAAAAATGGGCAAGTGACCTGAAAAGACACTTCTCCAAGGAAGAAATACAAATGGCTAAAAAGCACATGAAAAAATGCTTGACATCACTAGCCATTAGAGAAATGCAAATCAAAACTACAATGAGATACCATCTTACACCCATCAGAATGGCAGCTCTTAAAAAAACAGCAGAATATAAGTGTTGGAGAGGATGTGGAGGAATAGGAACCCTCATCAACTGCTGGTGAGATTGTGGAATGGTCCAGCCACTGTGGACGATAGTTTGGCGGTTCCTCAGAAAACTAACAATAGATCTTCTGTATGATCCAGCAATTCCACTGCTGTGTATATACCCAGAAGAACTGAAAGCAAAGATACGAACAGATATATGCACACCAAAGTTCCTAGCGGCATTGTTCACAATTGCCAAAAGTTGGAATCAACCCCGGGGCCCATCAACAGAGGAATGGGTAAACAAAATGTGGTACATATATACAATGGAATATTACTCATCTGTAAGAAGGAATAAAGTGCTAACAGATACAATAACATGGATGAATCTTGAAGTCCTTACGTTGAGTGAAGCAAGCCAGGCATTGAAGGATGAACAGTATATGACCTCACTGATTTGAATTGAGGAACGTGAGCAGTCCCTGAGAACCATTGTCTGAAAGATAGGTTAAGAAGGGAGAGAAAGAGAAGAGAAGGTTTTGAGCCATCACGCATACGGACATAATCTATGGTAAAATGATAGTGTATAGTTGCATTTTGAAGGATTGGAAAGGTAGGTAGTGATATTACTGAGTTTGGTGGTTCAGGGTTGACAGGTGGGTAGATTAGGAAGGTTGGGTTAGAATACCCAGGATACTGGGGGGAGAGTTGGGAGGGGTCTAGGTGCCTAATAGGGGAGGATAATCAGCTTGCCCATACCTCTGTTTGCTTGTAACTATGAATCTTCTCATCCAACGAGTCAAGACAGGGGAGTGTTATGTGACCCAGGGTGATTGGGAGGAAGAAACAGAAAAGATCAAACAAGGGTTATTTAGTGGTCAGGGGAAATGTTTTTCATTACCTTACAGTAATGGACACAGGACATGGTAAATATCATCAAAAATTATTAAACTGTACTGTCTAAAATGTAAACTATACTGTAAACCATTGACAAGGTTTAGTAGCTATGTTTCACTATCTGTATAACAGTTATAACAATGCTACCAACCACATAAAAAAAGGTTTTAATATGGGGTGAGGAAAGGGTAAGGAGGTTGGGTATATGAGAGTCTCTAGTATTCTGTGTGTGACTTTGCTGTGACCTAAAATTTCTTTGAAAGTTAAATGAAAATTTGGGAGACACTGGGGAGTGAGAGGTGGCAGGTGCGACAGTACAGACTGGAAACTAGGTAATGCAGTGATAAAAGGAAAAATGTTTAAAAAAATTTTTTTCAATTTTTTTATTTTTCCCATTTTTTGAATATCCCAATCCTTTAATTTTATTTTATTTCTAGTGTTTTTTTTAAGTTTCCAAGTATTTTATCTCTTATATTTAAACTTATCTTTATTGTTTCATTTTCCTATGAATTGTATTTGGCTATTATATGGGCATCATTTTCAAGGAAGGTTTGGATCACAGAAGGGTTACAGAGGTGGTAGGAGAGGATTATTGGTCGGGGGGGGTGTCTGGGATGGGGGTTTCATTGGAGGAAGTTCACCTGAATATACATGAAAGTTATACAAAATTCTTCAAATGATCAAGGGGTGGGGCATGGTCACAGTGGGTAGACAAACACTCAATAAATGAGGGAATACTGAATTCCCAGCCTGGAGAGCTCTGCCACATTCTCCAAGGGAGCAGCAACAGTCCCCAGAGTGCAGCGGCAGTGTCTGGCAAAGAAGGAGTGCCCACTGATGGGTTCTTGTTATTGATGACTAGCCTTATGTGTCTTTGTATTTTAATTGAAACTTAGCTTACTGTTATGGGGTGCCTAACTTTTGCCACCACAGAGCCTCTTTGTTGCTCAAATGTGGCCTCTCTCTAAGCCAAATTCAGTATATGAATGCATTACCTTCACCTCAGTGTGGGACATGACTCCCAGGGATGTGCCTCCCTGGCAACAAGGGATTAATACCAAGTGCCAACTGACAATACAACTGGAAAAAGACCTTGAATAAAAGGGGGAAAAGGTAAAGACAAATCAGTTCATGTGGCTAAGAGACCTCAAAAAGAGTTGGGAGGTCATTCCAGAGGTATCGCTTATGCACACCTCAGTAGCATCTCATAGAAAACCAAAGTGGATATCACCCCACACAGAGGGGTTCCTGAGGGCTATGGAAACACCCAGGTCCTATAAAAGGGGGTATAGCTCCAGAGATTGATGCCTTATCAGTGGGCTCTATTTTGGAATCTGTGCTTCTGAGAATGACAGAGTTGGACTCAAATAAGTTATCCCTGCACATCCATCAGTCCCTTCTATTCAAACCTATACGTGATGCTGGAGTTTGTAGGTGCACTTCCAGAGACTGGAGCCTCTGGCCTGTCCATGTGCCAGCTGTGCCTGGAATCTCGGTGGACTGCAACTCCTACTCTATAGATCAATGGACTCACTGAAGTCACCTGGTGAGGAACCGATGATGGACAACGGACATCCCAGGGAATGCAGAGACCCCGCAGCTACAGGCAGGATAATCCCATCCACCGTATCCATGGGATATAAACCCCCTCTAACTTGGAGGTGGAGTGGACATCACCATCCCAAATTCCTCAGGATTGGGGGAAGATCTATGGACTAGAATGGACTTAATGGTATTCTGTTGTAGACATAATGTGATTCAATCAATGGAAGAAATTACAACAGGGAGGTGGAGCCAGTGGCCACTGGACGCTTTTGGGGCAGGGAAGGGAAAAGCAGTTGTAATACAGGTGCTTTTTCAGGACTTGGGAATTATTCTGAGTGACATTACAACAACAGATATAGGCCATTTTACATTAGCATATAACATGCAGAACTGTGTGAGAGAAAGTATGGTCTACAATATTAAGTATGGTCATGCTTCGTGACAAAGCCCCAGGATGTGTATATCCATTGCAGATGATGTGCCACACTAATGAAAGATATCTATGTGGGATGTCATGGGAGGTGTGGGAGGTGGGGAACATGTGAATCCCTGTAATTTTTGTGTAACATTTATATAATCTAAGCATCTTTAAAATATATATATATATATATAAAGCTAAGTTATGGTTAATTGCATAACTTGGTAACAATATCAATTGAGACACTTATATTTAAGGTGAAAAAGAAAATTTAAAAAAATAAAAAAAATATGTATGTGGAGTGAAATTGTAGCTGCATTTATGATAACATGTTAACTACTGTCAAAAGTTCTAACTGTTTGGCTGTGAAGAAAGAGAAATAATTAAAAAATAAAATAGGATTTGAAGAATGGAAAAAAAAAGTATATCAAGGTGATAAATTTCGTCCTACCTTCCCCTCTTCTTGTACCATATGATATATAAGAGGAAGCAAAGGAATGAATAAAGGTGATAGGGTTTCTTGAAAAACAACAACAAAATCCAACAAAAACTGCAGACAAAGTAAGCTACATATTCACTTTAGAGGACAGTAAATGGATGCTTCCCAGTAAAGGCCACTCTGCAAAGTTTCTTTTCACATTCTTCCCCAAAGTACCCATAAAATACTTTCACTTTACAATTAATATGCTACTCAACTATATTAGATGTTTCTTCACATTGTAGAAGTTGTTACAAAGGTTTTGCTTATGAAAAGTTGGCAAAAATAAAGATTTTTTTTAACATCTTTTTTTCACAAACTAGAAATGGCATGATTTTTTAATAGACCAGATAAATAACATATTGGATTCAGGATGGACAATCAGATCCAAATTGAAATAAGACAGCTCAAATACTCCCAAGAAGCATTTATGCAAGTTGAAGAGCTCCAAAGTAACAAGGCATAAGAGGAAAAATGTCAAGAATCTCAGTTAAAATAAATGCATGATGTCAAGTTATGTTTCAATTGTGTGCTGAGCAAATTTACATTCCCAGCTAAGTCTAAATTCAAAATCCTCTGGGAAACTATCTAGAGAAACTCTTATTTTGAAATTACATTCTAATATGGCCACTGGATTTATTTTTAATTATATAAAAATATATACTATAATGAATTGATACAAATACATTTATTTTCAGCTGCTAGTTAGCTATAAAAGTTAATATATTTTGGGGAAGAAAACCCTAAGCATCTGAAATACAATTAATTGGCAAAGGAAGCTAACAACCTAAAGAATATATCTAAGCTTTCTATCATGCAAATATAATTTAACACTCTCCATCTCCTAAGTAATTATTCAGTTTTATTTACTCATGTGACAGTGTTTGTAATAACGCATTATCATTGAGTAGTGAATAAGAGATTATGAAGCTTATTGGGAAAAAGGCATAAAGTCTTTTTTTTTTTTTAAAACAAAACAAGAAGATGATATTAAATTCACAAAACTCCTACAATGGACTATTAAACTTGAAAGATTCATTTCAGAAAGCTATGCCATTTGAATTATAGGAACACAAGAGCCAAAATTAAAACTCTCATTTTTCTCCTAAGAAGCTGCCACGCAAAGATAAACCTCAGTATTGAGGATTTCATTTGCCAACTTCCAGCCCAGTATGGATCATTCCATGGCAGATTGCTTAAATTTGAAATAATAGTGGTAGAAAAGCACTATTTGACCCTTTAGGTATTGCAGTAAAAGCTGCCTGTGGCACCACTGGCTAAAAACTAAGTCTTGCTGCCACCAATGACCAAAGGCACTTGGACAATCAAGATTTCCACACTGGGCCATATGGTATAAACACTATTATAGGGATGCGGGTGTGGCTCAATCGATATAGCTCCCGTTTACCTTATGGGAGGCCCAAGGTTCGCTTCCCAGGGCCTCCTTGTGAAGGCAGGCCAGCCCGCGCTGTGCTGTGGGCTGATGCAGCAGGACCTCACACCAAGGGGGAGATAAGCAGACACAGAAGAGACACACAGCGAATGGACACAGCAAACACAAGCAGCAAGGAGGGGGATAAATAAATAAATAAATAAATCTTCAAAAGACAAACAAACAACAAAAAAACACTGTTATACAAGTGTAAAGAAGGGTCAGTCCTTTGTGTGGCTTGCCTGTTTGATTCCTGTGGTCTTCCACTGTCAAACCAAGACCTACAACTGCAAACATAATTATGAATGGAAATTAGATAAAGGAAATTCATGAAACAAAAAAGTGAACTAGTTGTCATGATGTTTATAAAAGTGAATAATATTAGTCTGGACATTTTCTGTTATTCAACAACAAAAACAAAAACAAAGAAGGAAAGACAAAAACAAGAACAACAACAACAAAAAAAAAAACACAAAAAAAACGCAGTGACATCTATTTTGCCCAAAGTAACTTCAACCTGTTATTTGGATATCAAGAAATGCCCCCACCCCTCTGGACCTTTACTAGTTCTGAGAATTCTAATAGGTATTCTGTTTACCATTTTAATAACAATGTTTACACACATTTTCTCATATGCAACTCCCATTTAAAAATTATCCTTGATGTAATATTGCTGGATTTGTATGTTAGACCACTACATGGAGGGTCAGTCATTCATCCCTGCAACCAACACTAGTTCTTTACAATTCATTCATTCGTTCATCACAAGCCATGTGGTTTCAATGCACTTTAATTTTTATTAAATTAAAATGAATTTAACAAGTCAACTATTTCTAAGCAAAACTTTTCAGTATTCTACCATTTTCTTTGGAAGCTCAGCAAATATAAACATTCAATTTCAATATAAAATCTTTAGACAAACACATTTAAAATTTTTAAACAATTTTACTCTGCATCTCTTTGTAGTCACTGAGCCCATGAAATGCAGAGCCATACAAATCCTTGCACGTCTAACAGTCATAAGGCTGAACCTCTTAAAAATATCCTTGGTCAAAGCATTGGAATCCAGTTAAAATTGGGAAATGAGTTGGATTCAGAATACCAAGCACAAACTATAGGTGCAACACTTCAAAAGAAGTTCAATTTTTTGTCCAGAAAGAGGGATGGCAGTCAAAGGAAAAAAGGGGGTGTAGGGGAGGAAGGGGGCAAAAAGCAAATAAAATCTGCCTTTATTACACAAGCATGAAACCAAATTCCTTTGGAAAAATAATTACTTCGGAGGACTTCCAGACCAGTGAGGTAGAGTCCAAAGGGGGAAAAAGGATCTGCCCCTATAGTCTTGGAGATGTCTCAGTCTGGGGCAAAGAAGGAAAGGGACCTCCCCTGCCGGCCCAGCTGTCTTCTCCCTATCCAGGCCCCATGCCAGGAGGCAGCAGAGGGCACATCTGCTCCAGAGTTCCAGATGGTGGCACAGCATCCCGAGGGTGCGGAGCAGGGAAAACCATGCGGGACTTTTTTTTTTTTTTAATGTTTGCCTTGACCTGGCTGATTTACTTATTTTTAATAAATTTTATTTTATTTTATTTTTAAGATACTTAGATTACATAAATGTTACACAAAAATAGTAGGGATTCCCATATGCCCCACCTTCCACCACCTTCCTCATAAACATCCTTCATTAGTGTGGCACATCACCTGCAATGGATACACACATTCTGGGGCTTTAGCCCGTAAAGTGCATTCGGGGACAGGGTCCTGGCCAGATCTGTAAACACTCGACTGACACTTGCTCATTCCTCCCGGCTGAAAGTCCATCCCAGGGTGGGCCGGGGCCGGTCGGAGGTGGCAATGCAGGGCAAGCGCAGCCCGCAGAAGGTGCCGTAGGGGCCACGTCTCAGGCCCAGGGCAATGGGAAGGAGCAGAGCCTCACCACCGGTTCCAGGTTCACTCACAGGATCAGGCGTGTTCCTTGCCTCGCCGCCGCCAGGCTGCCCTCGCCCCATACGTCGCTGACTACGCGGATGGTGGAGACAGTGGTCAGCGTCAGAGTAGTTGCCCTCCAAATCTCCTCCAGGGTGCGACCCCGAAGCAGGGTCTGGGAGCCACCGGCTTGGCCACGCAGCTCTCCTCCAGGGTCGGCAGCAGCGGCAGTGGCTTCCTCCTACGGCCGGCAGCCACCCGGGCTCTGCGGAGCCTCCTCCTGGTTGCTGCGCCCTGGGCTGGCCTGTGCATCAAGCCACGGGCGGCTGGAGTCCCGGGGGGGTCGGTGACCAAGTCTCGGCAGGAGGAGTAGCCCGTAGATGTCCTTACTACACAGGATATGTAGGGAGAACTGATGCTTGAGGCTGCAGAGGAAGCTCCAGAGTTCCACGTCCGAGCTCATGAACTCCGTGCTGCTGGGCATGAACAGCTTGAAGGCGTCGCCCAGCACCTTGGTGCTGTCGGCCAACGACAGTTACCACCACGAGTACACTACCTTCTCCTCCCGCGCCTCCAGCCTGGCCCTCCTTTCGCCCTAAGGCTGCCTCCCAGGGTGGCTAGGGCCAGGTCCGCCAGGTTCCTTCGCCAGCACCTCTTCACCCTGAGCCACATTGTAGGTCGCTTAGGGCTGCCTGCTGTCGCTGAGACCTGCCCGTGTCCAGCTCCGTGGCAGTGGCAGCTGCTGGCGCCTCCCGCCAACTGGGTCTCTATTTTTCTCACCTCCACTGCTGGCCCTCCCTCTCAGAGGGCGGAGGACACGGGTGAATATCCAGCCACACAGTACAAGATGGCAACTGCCGCACACCCCTGGGCTTTGTCATTGGATGGTGCCTCGGCCCCCTGGTTTCTCTTCTCCTCTCTTCCTCTAATGCATTTTAATCTCATCCATCATGTCTTTCATTCCCATAAGTTCTGTTACATCTCTTTGCATGTGTTCCAATTGTTCTTTATGCTCACCCAGTGTCTTCTTTATATCCTTTATCTCTTTAGTCATATTTTCGTTCAATTCTTTGAATTGATTGAAGAGAGTTGTGTGATTAGCATTTATTATCTTAAATCCTGTATCTCTTCGGTATATTTGGTTTGTTCCTTTGGCTGGGCAACCTCTTCCTGTTTCTTGGTATAGATTGTAATTTTTTGTTGATAAGTAAGCATCTGAATATGTTGGTTAATTTACTCTGATGGCCAGTTTCTCTCTTGACTATTTTTTTTCATAGCTTGTTTTTGATATTTTTTCAACTAATCTAAGTCTTTAAAATTGCCCAATTTTAGTTATTAAAATCAGGCCAGGGACTCACTAATGGGGTGCAGATTTTTTCCCAGAAGTTAAGGTACAGAGACAAAGTGAAATAGTTTTTGTCCACACAGTTTCTAGACTGGCCAGCAGATGGTTTCTAGACCGACCATCAGTACACCTTTCCATGGTTATCTTTCAATCTCTGTTTTCCTGTGTTTTGGTCTGGCTGGAAATGAGATTCAATTTTGCCTCAGCTGACCAAATTCACTTAAGAAAATGCCCTCAATTCCCCTATATTTTCCCTTGTAACAGCTGACAGGGAGGAATATGTCTGTTTACCTCTCAGTCAGCTGCAGTGAGCCAGGGTTATTACCCCATTCCAATATCTTGGAGGTGGTGGAGGGGAGACCTTTTCAGTCACAGCAGGGGTTTGGTAACTCAGGTTTGTTGTTTCAAGTTCTTCATTTATCCATCCCTCTCCCTCCTGGAAGTTGTGTAGCACTATCTTAGTGTGCTGACCCCCAAAGCACATCACTTGCATAGATTTTGGCTCTTTCTCTGTTGGTTTTGTAAGAGTTTAGCCCTGCCTGCATAAATCAACACCATCTTTCCAAAATCTCATTGCAATTTTGATTTGCATTTACCTAATAGCTAGTGATGTTGAGCACCTTTTCATAAGTTTTTTTTACTATTTGTATTTCCTCTTTGGAAAAGTGCATATTCAAATCTCTTGTCCATTTTTAAAAAATGGGATGATTGTCTTTTTATTTTCAAGATGTGGGATTTATTTAATATATGCTGGGTTTTAGGCCCTTATCAGATAAGTAGTTACCAAATATTTTCTACCATTGAGTAGACTGACTTTTCATTTTGTTAACAAATTCCTTTAATTTTGGAGATGTCCCATTCATCTAAATTAATCTCATTACTTGTGATTGGTCTGTTGACTTCATCTTTTCTTCCTTTGTTAATGTAAGCAGCCTTTTGTGTTTCTAGAAACTTTTCCATTTCATCTAAGTTATCCATCTTGTTGACATACAATTTTTCAAAGTATCCTCTTATGATACTCTTTACTCCTGTGAGATTAGTGGTGATATCACCTCCCTCATTTTTAAATTTATGTATTTGTATCTTCTCTCTTTATTCTTTTTTAGTATAGCTAAGAGTTTCCAGGGAAGAGTGGGAGGAAGAGCTGGTTAATTGCACTAATTACCAATGTATTACACTTTCTGTGCAGTGGCTACTGTCACCCATCCCTCCAACTTGTGTCATGCTGTAGTGAGGTAATCAACTCCAGGCCCTTTTTAAAATTGCTTGTGCTTAAATGGGGTATGTAGATCTAGTTCCCCAAGAATTTGGGTTATGCAGTCAGTTCACTGATCACTGCTTTTAATTAGCTACTTTAGATCACTGGGAGAATGCCCCTGAGGGCAGTCCCGTTCCAACTTACCCTAGACAAAAGTATCAGAGGACACTTAAAAAGAGTACACTTCTTCAATACTATGGAATAAAGTTAAAGGGCTGCAATTGTTGGACAAGGGCTGAAACAAGAAAATGCAGCTTCAAAGAGCCATAGAACAACATCCAAAACCCTTCTTGGACTGTCCATTATTCCTTCCCAAGGTTAGTTGGGAGCCAGATGATGCTTTCTTTCTGATTCCTTTGCCTTTTCCAGCTGGGAAAGACAGACTTGGGTTATTTTTCAACAAGGAATGAAACAGAAACATTGGCGTTGAAGACTACAATATCTTAACTGAAAAACTCCCAGGAAGAATTCAATGGCAAGTTGGAGCTAACAGAAGAGTTAGTGAACTCAAACAAAACACTGAGGAACAAAAAGATAAAACAAGTGGAACAATCTAAAATAGCCTAAGGTACCTGTGGGACACAATCAAGTATACTGATATATGTATTGTGGAGTCTAAGTGAGAAAGGAAAAAGAGAAAGGTGCAGAAGAAATATTCAAGGAAATGATAGTAAAATTCTCAAACTTGGAATAAAAATGTGACTATGCACATCCAAGAATCTCTTCAAACGCTAAACAAGATAAAATTGAAGAGAAATATAACTATACATATGGAGGTCATACTGTCAAATGCAAGGGTCAATAAGTAAGTACTGAAATAGCAAAAGTAAAGCAATGTATTACATACAAGAGATTACCAAATAGATTAAGAGACAATTTCTCATCAGAAACCATGGAAGTATAGATATAGTGTGTTGAAATATTTAAAGTGTAGAGTGGAAACTATTGTCAACCAAGAATATCATATCCAGTAAGAATTTCTTTAGGAAAAAAAAAAAAAAAGAAAGGTTAAGACAATCCCAGAAAAGAAAAGCTGAGGGAGAACATTAACACTAGACAGGCTCTACCAGGTATAGTAAAGGGAGTTCTTCAGACTGATAGCAAAGGATATTACACTGTGGATCAAAGTGACATAAATACATAAAAGTCTGGTAAATTTAACCATCTGGGTAATTATAAACACAATTAATATTGTATGCATGTTTGGTTGTATGTAACTTCACTTCTTGCTTCTTATAAAATATAATGATAAATCTATGGTTGCAGACATAAAAGTACAAATACATAATTTGTAACAGGTACCAAAAATGTAGAGAGACAGTGGGGTATAAGTACAGTGTATGTATATGCTACTGAAGTTTAGTTGTTATAAAAATTTTTAAAAGACTGTTATATATCAAGGTTTTTATAATTTAATTCCATAGTAACCACAAAGAATATATATGGAAAATATACCCAGAAAGAAATGAAAAGGCATGATATATGGTACAATACAAAAAAAATTCAAATAAATATAAAATTAAGTATTAATGGAAAATCTGAAGTTCTAAAAAGTTATGACTTACAAAGACTAAATAGAAAAATGGAAGAAGAACATCCTGCATTATTGGTAGTTACTTTCAATGTAAATAAATTAATTAAGTTCTCCAATAAAAAGGCTGAGATTGGCAAAATAGATTAAAAAGCATAAACCAGCTATATGCTGTTTATGAGCCTCACCTTAAATTCAAAGATATAAGAGGTTGAAAGTGAAAGGATGGATAAAAATATACACTGTGAAAGTAGTAATCAAATGATAGCTGGTATAGCAATAGTAATAAAAGATAAAATAGACTAAAATAAAAAACTGTTACAAGGGTCAAAAAGGTCATTATAAACTGTTAATGGGGTCATTTAAATAATAAGACTAAACAATTGCAAGTATATATTCATCTATTAACAGAGCCTCAATATACATGAAGAAAACAGGAACAGACTTGAATGGAAGAATAGATGATTCTATATTAATAGTAGGAGACATAAATATACCAGTTTCAATAATGGATAGAACACCTATATGGAAAATCAGTAGCAAAATAGAATACTTGAACAATACTCTAAACCAACTATACATGTAGAACACTTCATCTGAAAAGCAACAAATTCTTCTCTACTGGGCATGGGTCATTCTCCAGGATAGACCATATATTAGGTCACAAAACAAGTCCCAATAAAAAAAAAAATCTTGAAATCATGCAATTCATCTTCTCTTACCAGAATTGAATGAAGCTAGAGATCACTAATGGAGGGAAAAATGGAAAATTCATAAATATATGGAAATTAAGTAACAGCCCTCTTTAAAAAAAATGCAATGAAGCAGAGAAAAAATCACAAGAGAAATTAAGAAATATCTTGAGGTGAATGAAAATGAAAACCCAGTTGCCTATATTTATGGGATGCAGCAAAGGCAGTGCTGAAAGAGAAATTTATAAGTATAAATTCTTACATTAAAAATCAGGAAAGTTTTCAAATTAGGCACCTCACCTCAAAACTGGAGAACCAACAAAATGAACAGCAAATTAAACAAAAACCAAGCAGAAGTAAGGAAATAACAAAGATTAGAGCAGAGATAAATGAAGTAGAGTATAAAAATAGAGAAAAATAAACATAACCAAATGTTTGTTCTTTGAAAAGATCAAATAGTGGTAACAAACATTAGCTAGACTGTCAAAGAAAAATATAGAGAGGGCATAAATAAATAACATCAGAATTAAAAAAGGGACATCCCCACCATTACCACAGAACCAAATAAGAATCCAAAGAGGATACCATGAACACCTGTATGCCAACTGTATGCCAACAGATTAGGTAACTTAGATGAAAAGAGGATTTCAGAAGGTAACACTTAAGCATTATGTATACTTTGACATAGTTTCATAATTACAGAGATAAGGTTCACAGGTACAAACTGCCATAATCAAAACAACATGGTCCTGAGGAGGAGGCAAGATGGCATCAGTTTAGGAGGGACCTCGCTGAATCTTTCTCTGAGGATGGCTGATTGGGGACAGGGTCCTGCCCAGGGGACTGTGCTGGGGGCTCACCGAGCAAGAACCTTGGGGACATAGCTCTGGAGGGAGCTGGATATGGCACGGATTCCTCAGGAGAGATTCGTGCTGCTAGCTTCTCTTTTTTTGTGCTGTGCTGCTTTTTCAGTGATTTCCCATTCTCTGTCTATATTGATTTTGTCTTCCAATGCTATCTCTTTTCCTTCCTTTATCTTTCTGCCTTCTGTTTTTTGTGTTCTTACATACCACGTTTTTTCATTAGCCCACAATTTCAAGGACGTCAATTTCTATTCTATCTATTCTGTTTTCTTCATTTTTTATTAATATTAACTTTTTCCTTTCAGCCCTTTCTTTAGTGTTTCTCTCTCTCTCCTCATCATTCTGGCCTTCTAAATCATTATATATATTTTCCTCTATTTGGTTTCTCCATCCATTGTAGGTACTCCACTTTTTTCCCTATTACTCTACACTGCCTACATGAGTTAAATATTCATTATACTAAGTCTTATATGGCCCCTCTTCTAACTTTTTTCAATATTACTATGATCCTTCCTCCTTTCTCACATCTTTTGATCCTCTGGCCCTAATCTTTTACCTTCAAGGAAACATAGAAAGAAGCAAGGAAATAAAATAAGAAGAAAAAGTGTCAAAGATAAAACTTAACACAAACACAGAGCCACCAGCTAAATAAAACTCTAGAGTAGAGAGAGAAGCTAATCAACTGAGTAAACCCATCAAGATAAAATGATGACCAGAGGGCAACAAAAATTTACAAACCATACTGAGAAACAGGAAGACATGGACCAGTCCAATGAACAAACTAAAACCAGGTAGAGATGCAGAACATTGAACAACTAAACAAAGCTTTCCAAACAAATATCATGGACCAACTTAATGAAGTGAAGGAAAAGATTAAGGATATTAAGAAGACACTGGGAGAAAATACTAAAGAAATTGTAAACATACATAAAAAGATAATGGATATGATGTTGATAATTGGCACAATCCAAGAAATCAAAAATATGCTGGATTCACAAAACAGCAGATTTGAAAAGGCAGAAGAAAAGAATTAGTGATATGGAAGACAATACATCTGAAATCAAGCAGATAGTAAAATGGATAGATAAAAAGATAGAAAAAATCCAGCAGAGGTGAACAATCAGTCAATAAATGAGAGAATACTGAATTCCCAGCCTGGAGAGCTCTGACACATTCTCCAAGGGAGCAGAAACAGTCCCCCGAGTGCAGGGGCAGTGTCTGACAAAGGAGGATGGACCACTAATGGATTCATGTTATTGATGACTACCCCTATGAGTCTTTGTTCTTGTAATTGAAATGTAGCCTACTGTTATGGAGTGCCTAAGGGTTGCCACCTGAAAGCCTCCTTGTTGCTCAAATGTGGCCTCTCTCTAAGCCAAACTCAGCATATGAATGCATTACCTTCCCCTCAGCATGGGACATGACTCCCAGGGATAAGCCTCCCTGGTGACAAGGGATTAACACCAAGTGCCATCTGGCAATACAACTGGAAAAAGACCTTGAATAAATGGATGGAAAGGTAAAGACAAATGAATTCTTGTGGCTAAGTTACTTCAAAGAGTGTCGGGAGGCCACCCCAGAGGTAATGCTTATGCACTTCTCAATAGGACCTCATAGAACACCAAAGTGGATATCACCCCACACAGAGGGGCTCCTGAGGCATCTGGAGACCCTCAGGTCCTATATAAGGGGGGATAGCTCCAGAGATTGATGCATTATCAGTGGGCTCTCCACTGGAATCTGTGCTCCTGAGAGTGACAGTTAGACTCAAATAAATCCTCCCTGCACATGGTCAATCAGTCCCTTCTATTCAAACCTTTATGTGGTGTGGCAGTCTGTAGGTGTACTTCCAGAGACTGGAGCCTTTGGCCTTCCCATGTGCCAGCTGTGCCTGAAATCTCGGTGGAGCAGCAACTCCTACTCTACAGCTCAATGGACTCTCCCAAGTCACCTGGTGAGGAGAAAATGATGGATGGCGGCCATCCCAGGGAATGGAGAGTGTCTGCAGCTGCAGGAAGGATAATCCCATCAATCGTATCCATGGGATATAGGCCCCCTCTCACTTGGAGGTGGAGTGGACATCACCATCCCAAACTCCTCAGGATTGGGGGAGATGCTATGGACTAGAGTGGACTCAGTGGTGTTCTGTTGTAGACATATTGCGATTCAAGCAATGGAAGAAATTACAACAGTGAGGTGGAGCCAGTGCCACTGGACACTTTCAGGGCAGGAAAGGGAAAGTCAGTTGTAATACAGGGGCTTTTTTGGGACTTGGGAATTGTCCTGAGTGGCATTACAATGACAGATATAGGCCATTTTATGTCAGCATATAACGTGCAGAATTGTGTGGGAGAGAGTGTGGTCTACAACGTGAACTGTGGTCCATGCTTGGAGGCAAGGCACCAGGATGTGTATATCCACTGCAGGTGATGTGCCACACTAATGAAAGATGTTTGTGTGCAATGTTGTGGGATGTGTAGGATGTGGGGATCATGGGAATCCTTATAATTTTTATGTAACATTTATGTAATCTAAGCATCTTTTAAAATATATAAAAAAACAAATTAATTAATTTTAAAAAAACATGGGACTGACAGAAGGACAGATGTATAAATCAATTGATCAAATTGAGAGGTAAGAAATCAACCCTCACATACATGGCCAACTGATTTTTTATAACGTTATCATGTCAAATAAATTGAGAAATAAGTCTTTTTGTTCAGAAAACTGGAGATGTATGTGCAAAAGAATGAAAGTAGAGCCTCACCACATATCATATGTAAGAATCAACTCAAAATGAATCAAAGAATCCATTTTGATAATCAGAACAATAACACTCCTAGAAGAAAACATAGGGAAGCATCTTCAGGACTTTCTGTCAGCCAGTTGTTTCTCAGATTTTATAGCCAAAGCCCAAATAACAAAATAAAAGGTAGATAAATGACACCACATCAAAATTAAATAATTTTATGCATCAAAGGACTTATAAAATGACAATCTATCAATGAAAGAAAATATTTGAAAGACACATATCTGATAATGTTTTAATATCCAGAAAATGAGAAGAAACCCTAAAACTCAACAACAAAAAGACAAGCAACCCAATTAAAATATTGCCAAAATACTTAAACAGACATATCTCCAAAGAGATAACAAATGGCCAAAAAGCACATGAAAAGATGCTTAACATATGTAGAGGCTTGGAGTTATGTACCCCAGATAAACATCATTTTAATTTAATCAATTCCTGTTGGTATGAACCTTTGTAAATAGGACTTTTTTGGATGATATTACTTCAGTTATGGTGTGGCCCAGCTCAATCAGGATGGGTCTTATTCTTATTACTGAAGGTCTTGTGGGGAAAGTCAAAGAGATAGAGAAAGCCACAAAGTTAGACAAAAGCTGAAATTCAACCAAACTCTGAAGCCAGGGGAGGCTGCCATGGGCATTGTTATGTGACAATAAAGCTCAAGGATCACTGGCAATCAGCCACATATAGGCACAGTCTTCTTAGAGAAATACACCCTTAATGACATCTTGATATTTTACTTTTCCTAGCCTCAAAACTGTGAACCAATAAATTCTCATTGGTTAAGCCAACCATTTGCATTGTATTTGCTTTGGTAACCAGGAAACTAATACTACATCATTAGCCATTAGGGAATTGCAAACCAAAATAAGAGTGAGATACTATTTCACACCCACTGGGATGGCTACTATTAAAAAAAGAAAGAAAGAAAGAAAATTACCATTGTGGAGAAATAGGAAAGTATATTCATTGTTGGTGGTGATGTAAAATGGTTCAGCTGCTGTGGAAGACAGTTTGGGAATTCCTCAGGAATGCTAAATATATAAAAATATGACCGAGAAATTCCAATTCTTTGTATATATCCAGGAGTATTGAAAGGAAGAAATCAAACTTATATTTGCACACTAATGATCATAGTGGCCATTAGTCACACTTGTACAAAGATGGAAGCATCACACCTCAACCAATCAACAGAAAAACAAAATGTGGTATATTTTGGGATATATATGAAAATATTATTCAGCCATGAAAATAAATGAAGTAGTGATGAGTGTGGCAACATGGATGAACCTTGAAGAAATAATTTTCAGTGAAAAAATGAAACACAAAAGGACAAATATTGCATGATTTCACTGACATGAAGCAATTAGTATAATCCAGAAATTAAAATATAAGTTACAGGGGCCAGGGTGGGGGTGAGGAATGAGGAATATATGCTTGAATTGTAGAGAGTTCTTATTTGGGATTATGGAAAGATTTTGGTAATGGATGGTGGTGATGGTAGCACAACATTGTGAACATAATTAACTGTATGCAAATATATATGTAATGCAGTTAAAAGGGGAAATTGGGAGCTGAAGATACATTACTAGAATGAAATTTTAAAAAAATCAATATCACTATACAGAACAGACAGTAAACACTAAAGTAAACCATAGAATGTAGAAAATAGTAAAATTATAAATAGTGTTATTTCAGCAATTGCAACAAATGTACCACACTAATATAAGGTGGTAATAATAAGGATGTGTACAGGAATTCTGTATTTTTTGAATGACCTCTCCATAAACCTACAATTCTGTAATTTAAAAAGTCATTTAAAAAAGCATTCATAAAGCAGTTTAAAATGTAAGCTTTTCAAGGGGAAGGAAATATGACATCAGTTTAAGTGGGCACTCAACATCTCTCTTGCAAAAGACAGCGGATTGGGGATAGGATCCTGCCCAAGTGAGCTGTTCTGGGAGCCCACAGAGCAAGACCCTTTGGGACATTGATCTGGAGGGAGCTGGTGAGGGAGATAGATTACACAAGATAAAACCAGAACATACAAAAGAGCAAGGACATAGAACAAGAAGAACAAAGTGTCAAAGAGAAAACAATACACGCACAAAACCACCAGCTAAATAAAACTCTAGAGTAGAGAGAGAAGTTAATCAACTGCATAAACCCATCAAGATAAAATGATGGCCAGAGGGCAACAAAAAATTACAAACCATACTGAGAAACAGGAAGACATGGACAAGTCCAATGAAAAAACCAAAACCAAGGAAAAGAGGCAGAACATCAAAAAACTAATCAAAGCTGTCCAAATAAATATCATGGACCAACTTAATGAAGTGAAGGAAGAGATTAAGGATATTAAGAAGACACTGG
>JAQZBX010016083.1:0-36856 GCA_029593785.1 Cabassous unicinctus | reverse complement strand
CAGTGGCTTTTTGCCTTGAGGGTGGGGCTTAGCTGTCTACAGTTTCCAGCCACAGGGACCAGAAACTAATGGTTTTACCTTGAACAATTTATTTCCTCCAGATCGTTGCCTTCATGCCCCCTGCTCTATGGGTTCCCAAAAGAGCTCACTTGGGCAGGATCTTGCCCCCACTCAGCCGTTTTTTGCCAGAGAGGTGGTGAGTGCCCAGTTAAACCGATGTCATTTTGCCGCTTCTCCTATGCATATACTTTTGTGTCTATGCTCAAAGCATTTTTACCAGTAAGAATGGTAAATGATCAGAAAATTTTGAAAACAACCACTCTAGGAATTCCCTCATCTGTAAATTGAAGAAATCAGTGTTTTTTAGATTTTACTTCATAAAATCCTACAGGTTCTTTGAAAGTGGTCAGAATGGGGAAGAAGCCAGGGAAATGGGAAGCTTGAGGAAATCAAGTCCACTAGGCTCTGGCCTTCCAGCTCCTTTTTACATCTGTTTTATATATTAGACTTCTGAGCTATATTTCTTTACAAGAATGAGTTCAAACACTTAAAAAAAAGTTGAAGGACACCTGAGTAGATGAAGTCTGAGGTCTCAACAATATCTGTCCTTTGATCATCTAGGTTCTCAGCTGCCTTCTATTCTTTAGGCAAAATAGTAACAAACTTCAAGTACAAATATAGCAAATTTTCACATTAGGGACTTGTATTATAGACTCTAGGTGAATGGATATTACAATGTAATTAGTGATATGAGACATATTTTTGAGCAAACTAACAATATATATGCAATTTCAGTGGTGGACATAATGTGTAACAGTGGTTGAGCATAGGAACAGAGGCATAATCACAAAAGGTGCAGTGTAAGGGATCTCTAAGATCATCTTACCAAATGCCACATTTATCTTTAATCAACACCCTAAAATAGTTGACTTCTATAGGATTTGATTATATAGTTGGCCAATGCAGATGATTATTTTTCAGTTTTGTTGTAGATAAAAGACTAACTGAATTCTAGTAGCATATTTTAAAAGGATTGGGTAGTTCAGTCCTAAATGCCTGGATGCTTTGATGAGAACCAGGTCTGGACCCATAAATAAAGAGAACCATGCCATGATAAGCTATTTCACTTGTTTATCAGTTTAGTCTCAGGTAATAAATACAGATGCAATGTTTCTTGGATTCTTTCTTCTCCAACTATTTCATTAGAATCAACCCAAGTATTTTCTGAAATATAAATGAAAAAAGAAAACAACTTGTGGTTGTACGTCTGGTCAAGATTTTCTGCCAAATTCTTGGCATGAATCATAAACAAACAAGTAAGCGAGAAAAATAAGCTAATAACATCAATCATGACTCTTACTTCCAAATCATTTCCAAAGTCCATTAATCTGTTTAAGATTACAAAGCCAGTAAGCACACATGTACACTTTTTTCAGTCAATGCCTTTTCACAATGACTGTGCTGAGGAATTAAATGGTAGAGTTGGAAATGATGGTCTTATAATTATAACTGGCTCCCCGTAGCAATGAACCTGGCTTTGTCCTTTAGTGAATGTTTGGGGTGCACAGTGGGCACATCTGTACCCATCTGAGGGAGGACAGTATCCTGAGTTTTTTGAAAGAGAACTTTTGCAACTAGCCTTGCCTAGCTCCTTATTTTCCTAAGCTAATCAATCATACCTTTCCTTGGCCAAAGAGATAGGCATTCTTTTCCCCAATTTTACTAAAGAGCTAAATAATAACATCTAATGCTTAATGAACAACTTCATTGACAAAACAACCCACCTGTTTTACAGTTGAATATTTGTATATGGATATTGTTTTGTTCTCAATGAGCCAAAAAGCCTTAATACAGAAGCTGCTGAAAAGTAGGAAATGGAAAATAAAACAATATTTTATGGTTCCTACCCTAAAATGTGCCATTATAGTCAGAGGTTTTCAGGTGTGTGTGTGCATGTGTGTGAGTGTGTAGGAAAAGCCCAGGCCACAAAAGTGCCACACATTTAGACTTTCATTATAAACAAAATATTCAAAGAAATGTAAACACAGTATCATAGACATACCCTGAAAAATTTGGTGAAAGATGCTCACCAAGTAATTTTTACATTTAGTAGACGACAATATATCTAAGCTTGTTTTGGCATTTTAAAGTTGTTTACCTTTATGGGGGTCTAGAAACATGGATTGGGCCCCGGTATTTACCAAACTTTGAGAGGTGCTAAAAATGGGCTTATTTGTTGTATCTTGGATATGTAGTATCTGATTTTCTACACTTTGTCAGAAATTGCTTCTCTTCTAAAGTTTGCAAACCCACCAAAAAAATGGTTGCTCTACTTGTCCCCTCTTACCCTCTCCTTAATGGGCTTAGTAAAAAGAGGTAAGAAACAAAGTAGAGAAGCAGAAAAGGAGTTTTGGAGGAAGTGGTGAAAAATTGACACTACTGATGACAACAGCTCTGTCACTCAGCACTTGTGATAACTTTCTTTTCTTCAAGGAGATGGAGCTTTTGCTCACGTAGAAAATCTATATGTTTATCTGTAAACAGCTGTTACAAAATTTGAGTAGTGAAACCAATGAGAGTCTTTTGTTTAAAATCCCCTGCTCTCTCCATTTATAGTGAGTGAGCTTTCATGGTAGACTTAAAGTAACTGGAAACTGAAGGGAGAGACAGGGAATTTTGTCTATTTTAGCTACTTTCACAGCACAGCACCTAGATCAGCACTGACACATTTAGGCTTACTATACAATTTATCATCCAAGCTGGAGACTTTTATCTGCAACAAATGCTAAACTGGACGAAGCACTGGGTCCTCCCCAGGAAGTTGGAGATATTTACATAGTGCTATATAGTCATTAATTATTCCAGAAATGAATAATAAATGAACAAGTATATAGCCCAGTATATGCTTGTCTGAAAGAATGTCCGGAGACAAAATTTATTCTTGTTGGTTTTTGCAGCTCTTTAGAACAGGGATTCTTAACAAGGGGTCCATGAGCTTGAATTGAAATTCAAAAAAACATTACTCTTGTGGGGACACGTTGGTGTGGGTGTGATATATTTCTTAAATAATACACAGTATAGTGTGGACTTCGTAAGGGGCCCATAGTTTTCACCTGACTGGCAAACGGGTCTGTGGAAAAATAAAGGTTAAGAACCCCTGCTTTTTTTTTTTTTTTTTAATTAATTTTATTTATTTATCTTTGTCCTCTGCCCCCATCACTTGCGTTCACTTTCTGTTCATCTTCCTTTTTAGGAGGCACCAGGAACCGAACTAGGGACCTCCCATGTGGGAGAGAGGTGCCCAATCCCTTGAGCCACCTCCGCTCCCTGCTTTGTTGTGTCTCTCATTAGATTTTCCTCCTTGTGTCTCTTGTTGCATCATCTTGTTGAGTCAGCTTACTGCACCAGCCCATCACGTCAGCTCGCTGTCTTGCTCATCTTCTTTAGGAGGCACTGGGAACCAAACCCAAGAACTACCATGTGGTAGGTGGGAGCTCAATCACTTGAGGCGTTCCGCTACCCCAGAACGCCTGCTTTAGAATATTAGAGAGTAAGTAGTATAGGCTGTCTTGAAATGTAATAATTCAAAATATTCTCAAACTATAAATTTTACATTTATTTTCAAATAAACATTTATCTCAAAATGTATTGTCTGTGTGTGTGTATGTGTGTGTGTGTGCGTGTTTTAAACAGAAAAAAAAGAAAGAAAATTTTTAAAAAATCTATAGAACAGGCTCTGTAATAGGAAGGTAAGTACCTGAAATCTAGTCCTGCTTCTTCACCTTAATCTGAAATATTGGGCAGCTAATTACATTTCTACATAGCTTATCTATAATTAACAAAAGAAGGATCCTAATAATCTTTGTCATTCCCATCTTCTTTCAACCTACCTATCTACCTAACTGGGTGGTTTTAAAGAAAAAGTGACAAATGAATTTTTTTTAAAAAAGAGCTCAGGGGATGGGGGACAGAAAATAAAAAATAAAAAAAGTTTGCTCAAATGTAAAATAAACATTTTCTCAGACCAGGAACGGATCATAGTGCAACATGATAATCAGGACTTTAGCTGGGCTTGCAGAGCTAAGAGTCCAGAAGCAGAGACCAGGAATTGGCCTCCATAGGGCAAAGAGAAAAGTCCCCATCTTAGGCAAGCAACTGGAATCAGGCTCACTACTGTGGCTGAAGATTCCGTATGGCTTTCCGGTTTTAAAGGTGGCTGAAAAATTCTCCTATCAATAACCATACACTATCTGGAGTTTGAGTTCTTGGGAGCTGCAGGCCCAAGTATGCAGAGAAAGCAGCAAAGCCTCTAAGCAAGAGCTGAGGCCTGTTGAGTCAGAGGCTGGAGCAACAAACCTCTAATGCACTATTGGCAGTAACTCTGAACTGCCTTTAGAAAACCTCATCCTAGATTGGGGTCCCAGAGAGCTGTGTTGGGACAAGTGCAAAACCATCAAGGACAGGGAAGAGAAAGCACAGAGGGGAACTGAGAGAGAGAGAAAAAAACCCATAAGAATCCTTCCAAAATCAAAATCAAACTGCAGACACGAATTCCAAAACACATTTTTTAAAAATCTGATGTCAAAAGGACAAAATCAAACCAACAATTGAAAGAAGAATCCATTCCAGATAAATTTGGATTGTATAGAGCAGTCTGATAAAAATTTAAAATAAATATGCTATGGATTTCCAAAGAAATAAAAATATATCACTTCCTTTAAAAAGAATATCAATTTATACAACAATCAAAAGGCATAAGAAAAGGAAGGAAAAATGTGTTTAAAATATTGAAAATGAAAACTAAAATATTAAAATGAAAAAAAAATGCAATAGTTGGGGTAAATTTTAGGTGAGATATGGTTGGAAGGGAAATTAGGAAACTGGAGTATTGTACTGGAAGTAAAGACATAAAGATGTGAATAGAAGCTGCAAAATATCACAGATAAATTGAAATGCTCCAGTGTTGATTTAATAAGAGTTCCAGAACAGACAAGAGGGAATTGAAGTTATACTCCAAATATAAGCAGGGTAAAGAAAAATAAATTCATTCAGTGTAGATGAAACAGTCTTCTATTGGAACAAGATGTCATCTAGGATTTTCATAGTTAAAGAGAAGTCAGTGCCTGGCTTCAAAACTTCAAATGATAAAAAGCTGACTTTCTTATTAGGGGCTAATGCAGCCGGTGACTTTAAGGTGATTCCAATGCTCGTTTACCATTCCAAAAATCTTTGGACCCTTAAGAATTAGGCTAAATCTACTCTGCCTGTGCTCTATAAACAGAGCAACAAAGCCTGGATGGCAGCATGTCTGTTGATAATATGGCTTACTGAATAATTTAATCACACTTTGAGACCTACTGCACAGAAAAAAAGATTTCTTTTTGTTGGCAATGCACCTGGTCACCCAGGACCTTGATGGATATGTACAATGAGATGAATCTGTTTTCATGCCTGCTAACACAACATCCATTCTGTAGCCCATGGATCAAGGAGACATTTTGACTTTCAAGTTTCATTATTTAAGAAATACTTTTCATAATTCTACAGTTGCCATAGATATTAATTCATCTGGTGGACCTTGGCAAGGTAAATTGAAAATCTTCTGGAAAGATTCACCACTCTAGATGTCATTAAAAACATTTGTGATACATGGGAGGAGGTCAAAATACAAACGTTAATAGGAGTTTAAAAGAAGTTGATTCCAACCCTCACGGGTGACTTTGAGGGGTTCAAGACTTCAGTGGAGGAAGCAACTGTAGATGTGGTGGAAATATAACTAGAAATAGAAGGTGATCCTGAAGATGTGACTGAATTGCTGCAATCTCATGATAAAACCTGAACAGATGAGTTGCTTCTTGTGGATGAGCAAAGAAAGTGATTTCTTGAGATGGAAATTACTCCTAGTGAAGATGCTGTGAACATTGTGGCAACAAAGGATTAAGAATATTATGCCAACTTAGTTGATAAAGCAGTGGTTTGAGAAGATTGACTATGATTTTGAAAGAAGTTCTACGTGGGCAAAATGCTATCAAACAGCACTGCATGCTCCAGGGAAATCTTTCATTAAAGGAAGAGTCAATTGATGTGGAAAACTTTATTGTCTAGTTTTACAAAATTGCCACAGCTACCCCAACCTTCGGCAAGCACCAACCTGATCAATAATCAGCCGTTGACATACAGGCAAGACCCTCCATCAGCAAAAAGATTGCCACTCACTGAAGTCTTAGATGATGGTTAGCATTTTTTAGCAATAAATTAATTTTTAATTAAGGTATGTGCATTCTATTTTAGAGAGTGCTATTATAGACAACAATATATGTAAACATAACTTTAATATGCACTGGGAAACCAAAATTTGTGTGACTCACTTAATTGCTGAATCCACAGTATGTCTGAGGTATGCCTGTATATAAAATAAGCTTAGATGACTTTTATACTACTTTCAAAGTTTTTTTCACATTGAATTTTCATTTTTCACATGTCCTTAGCAATTACATTTTCTTTCAACTTTAAAATTTGTCCATAAATTTCCAAAAATTAAATATTTTGTAATAAACTTTATGAATTGCACTAAGTTTATAGATTAATTTGTGGAGAATTGACACTTTCTACAAGATTGAATCTTTCTATCCAGGAAAAAAGTATACCTCTCCATTCATTTGTTCTACTTTATTGTCCTCAGCAAAGTTGTATACTTGCCTTCAGATCATTATTGCACTGTCTAGAAGAAGGGAATTTGATGTAAAAAACAAACAAACAAAAAAAACTCCTAGCAGTTTATGATACAGCAATTGCATTTATCATGTCACTTTGACTAATAATGCTTTAAATTAGGGTTCATCCAGTTCATTTAAGTGAGAAACACTGTGAAGTTATCTTGTCCTTATGGCTGTCAGTTTTTCATTCACCATCGTTCATTCAATTATTCAAGAAATATTTATTTGGGATAGAATAAGTCACACAGTGAACCCTGGGATGCAAAGAAAAATAAAGTATGGTCTCTACCCTCAGGAGGCTTACAAATACAAGACATAGTAAGAAAAAAAGAAGAAATAAAAAGATCCAAAAAGTAAGAAAATATAAGATACCCAAATAAGAAAAGAAAGAAGAAAAAGGAAAAGGAAATCACAAACTGCATGTCATGGACTTATAAAGTAACTCTCATTTTCCTTTCTCAGTCTATATCAGTGCAATGTAATATCGTACAATTCAATAAGAGTTACAGAATAAATTTAAATACATCAATGACATTATTCTATCAGCATGTGCATACTTAAAAATACTGTGATAAAATGAGAAAGAAAAAATTATGAACCTCATTTTTAAACCAAACGATATGATCATGTTTTACTTCTAGATGCTTTTCTTGAGATATTTGAATTTGTTGTTTTTAGTTTATTATAGTTGTACTTTGCTTTGTGGTCAATTTGTTGACTTATCATTTAATATTTAAATATCTAGCAGACATCAGATTTACTGGAATGATTATAATCCACCCCAAAATGAAACGGTATATTGACATTTTAAAATTATTTATTGCTAAGATGCTGCCTAAGACTTTTAAAAATCAAATCCTGCAAAGAGCAGCATGAAGTAGGTGGGAAAAAAATAATTTACATTACTCAAAAGGACATTTTTTCATTTAATACCTAGGGTAAAATAATTGAAAATCTAAAATTATACAGCTTTCCTGGAGAGTATGAAAAGGGATTAAAATAAGAAACAAGTCTCTTAAATCTAAATATTCCATCCCTTTTATACTCACACTACCTCTGTCTTCTCTTCCTATCAGGTGATATTTAGGTCTGTGTTAATGGATTAGGGTCCATTAATCTCAGTTGGAAAATATGAGTCACTCTGGATGATCACTGTGTGCTATTGCCAAAGCTTCCTTCTTTGCTGGCAACGTATGATTCTATTGAAGTCTGTCCTAAATAATCATCTGTATAAACAATGATATGTGGTTTTAAACTTGAAGCACATTTTCTAACCAGCTGAACTAACATTTTTTTAAACTTTTATTGAAGAGCTATGCTACATGCTGTGACTTTTTTTCAATGAAAAAAAAAATTATTCTCAAATGCTATTTTTTAACATGGTGATCGTTTATTTGATCAGATTCTCACTGTCCATCACAGGGACAGCAATTTTTGCCCAAGATTCACCACTATATTCAAAAATCTATCTTAATGGGAACCTGTGACAGTGTGAAGCTTTTTATAAATCCCAGAAAAAAAGATCATTCCTGTGCATGTAAACCTATTGTAGATGGGAACTATTGATTAAATTGCTTCTGTTAAGGGTCTTTGATTAGATTACATGATCCAGGGTGGGTCTTAATCTTCTTACTGGGTTCCTTTATAAACAGATGACTAAAAACAGCAGACACAGAGAAAAAGCCGCAGAAACAGACAAAAGGAACCCAGGAGCTCAGAGAGGAACCTGGGAGAGAAAAAAGCCACAGATGGAGCAGAACTGGGAACAAGGCCCAGAGGAGAGGGGAGAGAGAAATGGATTAGCATTGTGTCTTGCCATGTGTCTTATCACCCACAGCTGAAATCGGGGAGAAGGTGAGCCTGAAGAAGAAAGCAGAAACCAGCAGAGCCGTCGTTGTGTCTTACCACGTGGCAGGAGTCCAGGATCGCCAGCAGCTGACTTTGGTGAGATAGCATCTCTGATGATGCCTTGATTTAGACATTTTCAGAGCCTCAGAACTGAAAGCTTTTAACCTAATAGATTCCCATTATAAAAGCCAACACATTTCTGCGACATTGTTCCCAGCAGCTTTTAGCAAACTAAAACAGATCCTTTGGACATGTTTTGGATGAAAGTTTAAATCAGAATAATAATTAAATCATGAATTCATTGAACAAATTTTATCAAACATGTATTGTAAACTAGGCACTTCCCTAGATGGGGAGAAAAATGAAAAGACAAAAATAAAGTGGCTGCTTCCGTTTTATAGAATACTTTGGAGGTGGTCCATATGAAAAGTAATTACAGTATTGTGAGTTAAATGTCAATAGATCAAAATACAAAGAAAAATTCTGTAAGATTAGAAATGGTGATTTGGGAGGGTGTAGAGAAAGAAATAAGAGTTTGCTGGTGAAATGCTGGTTAAGCTGATTCTGGAGAAGGAGTAGGTCAGATACTCAACTGATGAAATGAAGGGGCTAGCGTCAGATGTTCTGAGTTTACTTCCTGGCTTCTCTACTGAGCTGTGTGACTTTGGCTATGTTATTAAACCCATCAGTAAAACCAGAATAAAAATATCTATTTCATTGGATTATATGACCATTAAATTAAATAAGGAAAGGAAAGTGGTTGGTGTAGGATGCTCAACAAACATTAGATGAAATTATTGTTATTGCTCCTCAGAAAGGGAACAGAATGTGCAAAAGCATAAAGATATAGAATATATTTTCAATGGGTAGTGAGGCTGGGCCAAAGTGTAAAGATCCAAAAAGTTGCTGAATTACTCAAACTTGGTACTGCCTTATCTCAATATTTTATAATGTCAGCTAATGTACATGTTCAGGATAATTTTAGATTGTCTAGTTATTTATAGTCAAAAGTATTCCAACTGATTTAGCACCATTTTTGAAATGTGACACTTTGCACCATGGAACGTAAAGGAAGACAAAAGGTATAAAAATGGTGAATCCCAAAGTGACCCTGCATGGCTGGAGAAGTTCTAGCAACCCCTTAGCAGGGATATATTTATATTTTCAGACATTGATTCAGGGGAAGAAGAGTAAAAGACAGGCAGTGTATCTCACAGAGGTTGGTGAATGTTACAGGTTTTTTTTTTTTATCCTCATGGAGCTTCCACTCTAGAAATAAACAAGTAAATGAAAAATATTTCATTTTTCACTTGTTTATTTATTTAATTACAAATGGTGTTAAGTATCATAAAGGAAGCAAACGGGGTAGACAGGGGAACTTACATGAAGTGTTTGGAAAACGTTTCCTAGAGACAAGTACATTTCGTCTGAAACATAATGTCCACCATAGGAGGAACAGTGGGAAGAACATTCTAGACCTTCCTGGAACTGCATGGGAACTAGTGTGGCTGTGACACTGTGAATGAGAGGGAGAGGTAGAAAGGGGCCTGAACAAATAGTGTTTGCAGTGGATTTTCTGCATTTCACAATTATTTACAATTTGAAAGGATTCCTATTATAATCAGAACACACACACATCCATAATATGTCACATTAATTCTTTTGAAAAAAATCTTAGTTTATTTTCAACATGTTTAATAAATATAGTCAGGACAGACCCCCTCCCCCCACCACCCCCCAAATTCAAGCTGACCTACTTTCCCTCTTGCTCTAATTTCCTTTACATTCTAAAACTTACACTGAGTTTTATCTTTATCTACAATGTCTAAATGAGCCAAAACGCTCTTGAAGGAGTAATAAATAGACATGATGGCTTTTTTTTGTATAATATTGTTGTTTGAAATCAGAAAAACTGATCAAAACATTTAAACTCAGAGAAAATTGTGTTAGGTTGCTGTTTTAAGGATCATGCAAATGAGCTCCCTCATTAGCATGTAATATGTTTTTTCAAGCTTCAAGCTTTATATTGCTTGCATTTTTTTGTTTTTAGGGGGTACCAGGGATTAAACCCAGGACTTCATACATGGGAAGCAGGCACTCAACCACTGAGCAACACCTGCTCCCAATATATTCCTTACATTTTAACTAAATGTGATTGGTGATGTAAAACATAACATGTTTGCTTCAAAAACCTGACATTGAGTTGTTATGAAGAATGGGAACAGTTATTCTCACAGGAAGAAGTCATTTTTCAAATTCTCTAATTTTAGCTGTTATCCAAAAACTTTAATACGATTTTTATTTTTAACAAACTTATTTAAAAACCAAGAGTCTTAAAAATCCTTATGACTTTTCTAGTGTATTATTTTAATTTTTTCTTAATGGATAATAAAAATGTAGATAATTTATGAATAAAAGTTGCCATATAAATAATAGTATAATACTAACAATGTGTAATAACAGCTATTTTTTAATGCTACATGTACCACAACAACGCAGTTATATGAAAACTAAAAATATCCCTCTCCTAAAGATGAGGAAACAGACTTAGATAAACAACTTGCCTATTACACGGTTATTTAATGGGAGATGCAGAATTGTACCCATGATTTCTGATTCCAGAGCATGCATTTTAACAAATATTTTAATATTTACTAATGTGGATTCTAATTTTGGGACAAGAAGTGGTTCTTGTGTAGAAACCAGAGAAGATGCCCCATTCACCACAAGCTTTCCAACAGTGGCAACTTGGTCACAGAATACTTGTGACTACTCTGATAAAAAGTCAATAAAAGATGCAATTCCAAATATGCTACTGATGCACTTGTAGTCACAACAGTGAGATGGGAAATGCAAATAAGGTAGTCAAGGAATGTTACCTTTTTCAGGTGACAGCTACCTCAAAATTCCTTCCCTTTAATCCCCATGCCCATCTTCTAACTGAAACTCTTTACTTCTGCTGTTACAATTTGGGCCACATTGGTATTTGGGGATAGCACATTTCTTATCAAAAACCTTATGTTTTGGGGTTTTCTGGATAAAAATAATAATTATAAGCAAAGGACATATCTAAATTTTAATAAATAAATATCCAGCCAGAGATTTTAGTAAAATAGTACATCCTTTGCAAAGCATTTGTATTTGATTTATTTTATGGACTGGCCATGTGTTTAGAGAAAAGCCTAATAACATAAATATAAATCACACAGACACATTTTTAGTATTTATTTGAAGAAGATTTTAAAAATATATCTTTATATTTTTAAAAATTAAAAATTTTTATCAAAACCTTTTGTAAATGAATATATGCTAAATATCTATCCTAGGATTGGGGAGGAATGTATTTTCCTAGGGAAGAGGAGATGGTGTTCCTAAAACTGATCACAAATTAAAGATTGTTACACTTTTAAAGACATAATAGCTAAAAATTAATGGATGCTTCAATTATTTATTCATTCAATAAACAATAACATTTTGATTGACCCTCTTCTAGGTACTGGACAGAAAGTGGTGTCAAAGCAAACATCATCAATGATTGCAGGAAATAGAAACCTCTGGTATTTTAAGCAGAAAAGAATTTAACATGTGGCTTAGATGCTTACAAAATCATTGAAAAGGCTGGAGGAGTGGATTCTAATCTAAGCCTCATAGAACATCATAGAAAGATCTTAAGTTTGGTTATCATAGTCAGAAAGTGGGGAATGAGGTGACCACCCTAGGATGATTGAGATCAATAACTCATCTGTGTAGCACAAATTGGAGGCCAGGAACCACTGGTGATTCTGCCACAACTATTTCTTAACCTCCATGAAATATTAACTGCAGTTCAGGACCTACCTCTTTTGCACCTACTTCTGGACACCTAAGAAGCTGGACACTGGATACTACAACATTACCTTCTTTGACAGCAGAAAACTGCCAATAGCAGCAGAAAAATGGGCTCCCTTCATGTCTAAATTTCAAGAGTGTATTTCACAGGAAGTACATAATTCACATGCAAATGCCTAGATGTGAAGAAGCCTGTAGTGCAGGGAGGCAACTAGAGGAGGCAGGAATGGATGTGAATTGCTAGTTGCCCATAGCCAGCAGGCTACCTTCATGGGAGATTATATTTTAGTGGATAACCCAAACATATATATATTATACAAATATATAATTACAAATAATAGCAAGTGCTATGAAGGTAAAAACAAAGGATGCCATGAGAGAGAGCTAAATCTAAATTAGATTGGAAGGAGTGGTGGTTTTGAAAATCCTCTCTGAGATCTTGACATTTGAGAACTGAAGGATGCATAGGGATTTGTGAGGCTAACAGTGGGGAGTTGCAGGCAGAGTGAGCAGCAGTTCTGAGACACATGAACAGGTGGAGTATTCAAGGAACTAGAGGAGGTGTGGCTGGAGTAAAACAAGTCCGTGCCAGTTGACAGGAGAAAAGGCAAAAGCCACTCCTATGGGTCTTGTAGGTTCTGTTAGCTACTTTGCTATTGTTTTCTAATATTGGGAATTTTTCTGAAGAAGTTTTAGCAGGGTTGGTAACATGATCCAATTCGTTTTTCTAAAAGATCCTTCTGGCTGTTGTCTGAAGAATAGACTGGAAGGGAGTAAATGTGAGGAAACCAGTTAGGAGGCTGTTGCTGAGAATCAGTTTAAGGTACTTGTGAGATATCTAATTGGAGAGATAACATAAATAACAGGATTTAAAATAGTTGAGGTCTAGATTGGAATTTGGTAGGAACAGAACAATAGATGGCATTGAAAATCAGTAGAGTGAATCAGAAGAGGGAGGAAAAAAGAAAGGGGCCTGGAACTCAATACTGGGGAATGCCTACATCTTGAAGCTGTCAGGGTCGTAGTTCTTGGCAGCTAAACTTTTTCCGGCAAGTTCTATGTGCTAGTAAACACAGAACATCTTTTTTTGATAATTTTCAGTTCTATGTCAGTTTAGTGCCTTTTCTTCTCTCACCTAAAGAACTTTCTCTCTCTTTCTCTTTCCAAGGGGTTACCTTGAGGCACTCTGGCTTCTGTGAAGTTCTCACTCCAGATTGGATACTTGTGTAGTCATTTTAACCAACTTATTTTAAGAATCTTATTTTTCACCAGTTAAAGAAGCAGATTGTCCTCTCCCCATCTACAAGGCCTTGAATTTACACTGTCTCTATACCCTTTGATTCTTGTTTGAAATTCAGCCAGTTTTTCCTTGAGCTCATCTTTTTCTTGTATTATTTAACAAACACAGTCAAGAACTACCAACCCTCACTACTAATGTTCTGTTTCCCTACCTATAGCACTCCAGGTTCATTAGGTATATGACTCTGCTGTCAGGTAGCTACAAGTGACACTCTTTGTTCCCCTGTCGTGGAGGAAGAGAGATGCCACTTCTGCAATCATTTTATTGGCTAGAATAAGTCAAGACAGCCTAATTGCAGAGAAGCCAAGAAATGCTAGGCAGCAGATAGAATATTTGGAGAGTGGTCCATACCTGTTACACCTTCCAATTTATTCTAATTAACAAAATAAAATACCATGGACATAGTTACATTTCCCTTAATATTAATTTCCAGATTCTTATGTTATAATTATTGCCAGTTATGATTGTACCCTAACTCCCCCTTTAATTTCTTGGATAACAGGGTCAAAAACTGATGTGTCAGCTCCACCCTCTATTTTTTTTTCTTTTTTTTTTTGCATAGAAAAGGATAAGAATTACGGAATTGTACAGGAAGGAAAGGACAGGGAGACATTTTTAACTAGATAAAATTTCTTTCCTTAAAAGGAAACAGAAAACAAACTACTTATTTCTTCTCTCTTATCATATCAAGAGAAAGTTATTATTGTTCAAAATATTCACTCTTCCCCCAACTTCCATGTGCAGTGTTTACCCCATTCTCTGGTTTGGAATTTGCCCCTGTGTCTTGCTTTAGCCAATGGGTTATTAGTAGTCATAACCAAACCAAAGCTTGAAAACTGCCCATGACATTGGACATGAACTTTAGTGACTGCCATCACCATAGACATGATCGGGCTAACCCACATAGTCCCGAAAGTGAAGCTGTCATCTCCAATCAAACACAGCCTAGCTCAGCTGACTCTCAGCCAGAAGATGTAAGAGAACATAGGTAAGACCATAGAACCACATGACCAAGCCATGCCTAGGTCAACCAACCCCTAAATTCACAAGCTAAATAAATTCCTATTATTGCATGCATTGTGATTTTGTTATTGTTTGTTATACATTGCTTTTTGAAGTAATATTGCCCTATATACTCAAAAACTGTATGCACGAGGATGGACTGTGACTTTTCTATCACTAATTAAGAAGGTGCATAACACATAACTCCTGGTGGTTAATTAATTCCCTCTAAAGATCAGGTGTCCATTAGATGAGATCTCAAAAGATGTAAAGTTCAGGGTAATATGAACTCAGGTTTTGGGCTTACTTCAAGGATAAATTATTGCATGCTTTCTCACCATCTGTGATGGTTAGGCTAATATGTCAACTCAGCCAGGTAATTGTGCCCAGTTGTTTGGTCAGGCAAACTCTGGGCTAATTGTAGTGCAATTAGCTTTAGTCATCAATGAGTTTACTGCATAGAGGACTGATTACATCTATATCAACCAAGGAGACTGCCATCAGCAATGAGTGATGCTTTATCCAATCAGTTGAATGCCTTAAAAGAGGAAGTGATTTCAGCATTCAGAGAGAATTTCCCAGCTCATCTTTGGACAGCCAACATCTCCCGGAAACTCATCAAGGATCTTCATTGGACTTTCATGGGGTCCCCGGTTTGCAACCTGCCCACGGAACCCGGACTTGTGCATCCCCACAGTCATGTGAGAGACTGTTATAAAATCTCATACAGATATCTACAGATATCTCCTTTTGATTCTGTTTCCCTAGGGAACCCTGACTAATACATCACCCAATCAATAAAATAATTCTCTATTACCTAACACATATAATCTTATCATTAGAGGTTCCCTTACAAGGTTTGCAATAATTAGCAGGTCATAAGACCATGACTCAATTCCCCCATGACATAAACTGAAGAAAGGCAGCCTCCAGCCATAACCTATGTGACTGATTGAGCAAGCCATAACCTATGGGTTTGGAGGCAGCTCATTCCCTCCCAAGAATGAACAAAGGAGCCATAAAGCAGTGGAGCAGATAAGGGCTTTCACCCCCTCTGGGCCTAGGCACCACCAACCCCTCCCACATTCCAGGAATACCCTACCTTCTAGCCCACTCCACCCTGGCCATTTGGCCCCAGGCTGTACTCAGTTTCCCCACCTTCCACAGGTGGGCCGGCTGAAGTCTATTCTTCAGAACCCCTCTGTTGGGAGAGCTTCTTAATAAACTTCCTGCTTGCAACCATCAGTCTCCACGTCCCAGTGAGTGCCGCTTTTCTTCAGCACTTATGTTTTGCTTTCATGGATCTTAAAACCCTAGACAGAGCAAGAGCTTAAAGTAAAATAATATTCTAAGTACAAATTGAACTTCATTCTCACTACTTGACTGTTATAAACTCTAGTTAGTTAATGAATTTGCTTCATAACATGGCTCCTTTTTCACTCTTGCTAACTCTTGCCTCTCAGGTATCTTTCAAAGGCTACAGTCCATTTTACAATGGTTTTTTTTTGTTTTGTTTTGTTTTTTAAGTAAAAGGGTGAAAAGCTTTCTCAGCTTTTCCCTGCTACTCTGAAAACTAATATTTCCTTTCCCAGGTTACAGATTTCTAAATTCCTCCCAATCTAGGTCAGGCCAGCCCCATTATTCTCCGTCTGCCTACTGGACATTTATATTTTTCTACGGAAATGATGTCCTGTGACTGCAGCATGTTTGCTGTTCATTTTCATTGTAAAACTAAATCTGTTGAAATGCCATAGAACAGATAATATCTCTCTGACCACAGAGTGGAATCTAAGAGAGTCTATAGCAGTCAGTATAGGTGCTCTGTCCATATCCCCTTGACATTTGCCTTTCCTGCTTTCTGCAAATCTCTACCCATATCTCCCTGGGAGTTTCTCTGGTGGTGGAGGATGCCCAGCCATATATAGGTAGAAAGGGTATCAAAAACCTCTACAACTTCCATGACAGCTTTGACACCAGAAGTATTGGTATCAGAAGCTTCAATCAGCAACTGCAAGGACTGCCAAGTCATTCTATCACATTCAATTCTGACTACCCAGAGTTAGGCCAGACCCCACAGGTCAAGGACAGCCCTGTACTGTCCTTCAGTTACTAGTCACAAGGTTGGGGACCCAGGCTGCCCATACTTCTGACTAACTGGCTACAAATGTAGGGGTTTCCACAATCCCCTTAGGTTTGATACTCCACTAGAATGACTCACAGAACTCACTGAAAGTGCTATACTTATGATTATAATTTTATTATAGTGAAAGGATACAAATAAGAAGCAGCAAAAGAAAAAAAAATAGGGTGATGTCTGGGAGGGTCTCAAAGGCAAACTTCCATGTCCTCTCCACATGAGGTCAAAACAAGACCCCCTGTCAGCACAGCGGTGATGTATTTTCTCCATCATGGAAGCTCATGATGGGGAAAAGCTCTGACGTTCCCAAGTTTAGATGGGGTCTCATTACACAGACATGATTGATGGAAACAATGCCCATCTGGTTGAACTCAATCTGCAACCTCCCTCCCCTGCTAGAGGTTGGGGAAGTCTGCCTGATCTGACATGGGACAAAACCCCAACCCCCTCAATCACCTGGTTGGTCTTTCTGGTGGCTCAGCCCCCTCTCCCCCAAAAACAAACAAAATGCTGATTGCTGGTCCCTCCCTGTTGTCTTGCCCTAGTGGCAAGAGAGAAATGTCTTATTGCTCTTGTTTTACAGATAAGTAAATTCAAGCTCATAGAGAGAAGTGACTTGTCCAAAATCTCAAAGCTCAGCAATGGTGGAGCTGGGAAATTGAGTCTTCATCTAACATACTTTCCTATTCAGCATGTCATTCTGCTATGTTTTCAATTCAGCATACTGAATTATACTTACGAAAAAAATGTAATCCCTTTCAAAAGTTAACATGTCTTTATGGGTTGCTTTTATTGAAATGCAGTAAAACTTAAAATGTAGAAACCTGGATTTCAGTCTCTGATGACAATGGCCAGCTTTCTTTCATGGATATTAAAAATTCTTGCTTTCAGAATGAAAAGGCTGGGAGCATGAAGGGTAGGAGGCAGAGGGCCTGGGGGCTCGGTGACATTTGCACTCAGGCAATCGGGGCTCCACCATCATTGATTTTACACGCACAGCATCTGGGGCCTGATTAGCTTTTGCCCAGAATATGATTTCTTTCTCTTACTGCTTTTGTCTGTGAAAACCCTACAGTGTGAAAACTAACTAAATTCTTCCAACTATCATAAACTACTCAAATGATTTTAGATTTTTCTCTCTCTCTTTGGCTATACAGGCTTCCTATCACATCTCCCAAAATTGAACCCTAATATTGATCTTTGTTTTCTTACAGTATACCATCATTTCAATTGATAATCGGAGTTTCAGCAGAGAACTCACTGTTGAACACTAGCACGTTCATTTCCAGTGCTCCACCTTGAGTGAAAGGGAACAAGGGAACAAGCAAAGGTAAAGAGCAGAAGCAATACTATCATAAAGGAACAAGAAACTGATCCTTGCCAAGGGCTCCAGATTAGGGCCTTGCCCCGTGCAAAGTGAGGCCACATTCAAACCTTCCTTATCAAGAGATCAGTCTGGCACTCTTCAGGCAGTGTTACTTGATCACAGCAGGATAAAAATGCACACCCAGGGCAAAACTGTAAACACCAGCTTAATCTGCATGGGAAAAGTCACTGTCATCTTCCTCTGACAGAAAAAGCCTCGAGGACACATTCCTGCAGTAACAGTCACCTCCGTGTCTTCAAATTGCTGTTGGATTTATCACAGAATGCGAAATGTCAGAAGGCAGCATTGGGTGGAGAAATGAAAGGGGTATTTTCTTAGAACTTTATTTCTTTAAAGGTAAAATAAATCTGTATTTTACATTCTGGTCAAAATAAAAAGTTGTATTACCCCAAGAGCTACAGTATCTTCAACATTCTTTCATAACAGCATCATTTTTATGTGCTATTATGTTTTCAAGCAATATGACTGCTATGTGCTGGAGCACTTGCTTTCTAATAAATAGGGTTAAGGTGATAATCCCAGTAATTTAACTTAGCTTCTTAATTAACATATGCCAGTACTAAAAGCACAAAATGAGTCGGGGTTATATTTAGGGAGAGACATGAGCAGACTTATAGACCCCTGAAAAGGAATTCTAAAATATTGTAAAAATAAACTAAAAGTAATGAAATGTATCAACCCACAAAGGACGATTTCCTCCAAGTCCTGGATATTTTGCATGTGAATCTTCTTAATGCTAAATTTAATGAGAGACAGATAGGTCTCCCACCCTCACCACCACACCCCACATAAATCTAAAGAAAACCCTGACTGTTGAAGTTTATTTCACTTACTGGATCCACGTATCACCCCTTAACATTTAGCAGTGGTCATGGTGGTGAACTAGTCAAGAACATCTTTGAGAGTTTCAAGAGTACTATGGACTTTCTTTTCAGAAAAAGAAAAAAAAAAAATCATAAACAGAAAATTTGGTATACACTTTCAGGGCATTCACCAACCCCCTAAAATCCTGCTATGCTGGTATAAGAATCCCTAATGCACACATTCAAGTGAATGATCAGTTCTGAATATGGCCAAAGTACTATGGAGGGATGGGCAATTCCCAAAGTCATTCTGAGCTGTCATCACAGCTGGAAAATGTGGACTTTAAATTTTCTCTTAATGCCCTGCCTCAGTTCACCTGAGAATTGCTTAACTTTCTGCCTTACTTTTATTTAATTCAACATCCTGGTTAATTCCTAAGTAAACATATGTTTGACTATACATGTGTAGAGAGAAACATATTGAAAACATTAAATGTTAAAAAAAATGGTCTACATTAGTTCCTTCCATATATGTTCATTTGAATAAGGTGAAGCATCAAGAAAACTAGTTACCAGGAGCCTTATTTATCCAAGATGAATACCTAGAGATATTCCTTAGTATTAGTGTCAACGTTTGCAAGAAAAAATTATCCCATTAAACTAGCCCTCATGAATAATTCAGAGAGTTCAATTTAATGGGGAAAAGGGGAGACAGAAACAGGTTATCAAATTTGTTGGAAACCCATGTAGCTGTACAGCATTTTTTTTATGAGCAGTCATAATATAGGTTATTCTTTGTTCTGTAACTACATGAAGAAATAGATCTCAAAATTAATTTTTTTTACCTTTTTTTCTGCCTTGTAACATTCATAAAGAAATTTTATCAAATAATATTTTTCCCAAAAAAGTGTAAGGAACTGTGGATTCCAGATTATTTTGCTGTTGTTGATAAGAAATCTGCCAATGTTGGAATAAGGATAGACTTAAATGAAATAGATACTGGGTGGCAGACTTTGTGTATGGTAAAGATGGTCACTAAAGTGATTATAGTGGACACTGGTTGTTTACCTCTTGTTAGGACACAGTAAAAAAACAAAACAAAATAAAACAAACAGAAACCACTCTAGGAATTCCAAGAAAGAAGGGTATTAGCACAGATAATTAGATTAGAGCTCACACAACATCTGGAAGGGCTGGGGGAGCAAAGATTGGCAAAGGGAGAGGGAAAGATCAAAGAAAGAGGACAGCCATGGGCCTGAGAAGTGCAGTAAGCAAGGGAGGACTTATCTTCTTTATGAATGTTTCACTGACAACTGTTTCACCTGCGGAGAAACATGATGAGTGCAGGATCCTTCGGATTTGAAGCTTAATAACCAACATTTTTGAGTTCCAACTATTAATCAACAAGTACTTTTCCTTCTGTGTGGATAGCATAATAGTGTTTATTCTGGGGGGAAAAAGAGAGAAATATATATCTTAGCTTCAGCTTTTTTCTGTTTTAAGTGCCTACTATGTAACATGCTAAACATCTTGGAAAGATAAAACTCCAAATGTTAATAATTATGGACCAAATAGGTATAAATTGTGTAGTGCTGGTAAATATAATTATCTCCTCTTTTTCCTTATCATCATCATCATCATCATCATCATCATCATCGTTATAATGAAGACATTAAGGGTGGGAGGAAATTGTGGGAGAGATGGCATTTACCCCCTAGTCATTGAAGGAGGATGTTGCCAGGGGCAGAGCATGGGGGCAGTAAAGGTGGCAGTTTTTAAGAAGAGCCAAGAATGAGATGGGTAGTATGTTAGGTTCCCTAGAAAAATGAAACTAAGAAGGGGATTAGTGTGCAAGAATTTTATTATGGGTTGCTTTTGAATCAACACCTAAAGAAAGGAAGGGAAGGAAAGGAAGCAAAAGTGGGCATTGGGAGAAGTCAAGCTGAGAAGCAATGCAATCTGACAGAAAGTCTCAGAGAACCCTAAGGGGAGTCCTGAGGATAGAACAATCCTTATGTAATTCAATGACTATACCCAACTTCTATCACTGGAAGTGGGCTGTTCTCAGAAGGGGGCTTGGCTTTGGGTAAGTTGTCTCTCGTCAGCTGAGGCAATACATGAAGGGAGCTAAGGGCTAAGGGCTAAGAATTGTCTACCTGCAGCACTCCCAGCAAATGAGAGAATAAGATCTATATTCCTGAATGGGATCAGGGCAGTGTCTCAATGTCTGTCACTGGAAAGATGAGCTGGTTGAGTATTAGAACATTTCAGGTAGAAAGAACAGTACATTAAGGCAGACTCAGAAGCAGATTGAGGGTTCACAATGAAATGAAAATAAAACTCTGTATATAAACAAGGTATTTGTAGTTCAGGTAAGACTGATAGAGTTGGGCCGAATTATAAAAGGGCATTCATTGTAAGTCAGGCTGAGGTTTTCTAAATAATGTAGTCATGTAATGAAGGTCTTTATATCTGGCTTTGAGAGGAAAAGCCATGCAAAAGGAGAGTATGTTTGGTGATGTTGTTTGGTGGATAGATCAGAAGGAGAGAGACTTGAGTCAAGGAGGGTATGGAAAAGACTGGTGGTTGCTTCCTCAATATATACTGTCATCTTTTTGCCTTAGTAACAGGTCCCTTTAATAGGTGGGGCTATCCATGCACAGAGAAGTTATCCATGACATATAAAGAGAAGTCATGTGGGGCTTTAGGAAAAAGTATGCCTCTTTTCCTTCTCCTCCTTCTTCCTGCTCAGAACACAGACAAGATGGCTAGAGCTTCAGCAACATCTTAAAACACATGAGGAAAAGATCAGGAAAAAATTACAAAGACCTTATCCTGGACACTCTTGAGCCATTGAACCAATATTAGTTGTCCCATCCTTTCAGATTATTCACTGTATGAAAAAACATAAAACCATAGGTGCTTGAGTCACCATAGTTGGATCTCTGATACCAGGAGAAAAATGTAGTTCTAGCTGATAACAGTTTGGCAATAGGCAAATACTTTACCACTGGAAAAGGGCAAAGAAAATATCTTTATCCTCAAGGTAGCTACAATTGAGTTAGGAAATAATACTTCTACCACAGAACAATAGCAGGCATGAGAGAATATACAACTAAGTGCCTTTTTAATTTCATGGTACAGAATATATATGACAGGAGTTCAGAGGAGAGGCAACTCTGTGAGCATCTGGTCATCAGGGAAGGTGTCATCTTAAAAGGAGGTAATGCAGTAAATGGATTGGCTTGAATAGGAAAAGGAAGATGGCAGGAGATTTGGGGAGAACAAAACCATCCAGTTGGGAATGAAGATGATATACTTTATGGAGTAGAGCATGGGTAATAAAAAAGTCAGAAAAATATTGGGGTAGATAAGGTTACAGAAGAGAATGGTTGGAGTCTGGCAAGTCAGACAGAGAAGGGTGGATTTAATGTGAGAGGAAGTAGGAAGCCATTGAAAGTATTTGTGATGCCAGTCATTTTGAATGCCTTGGACAGAGGATGGAATGAAGCAGAGAGAAGCCTGGATACAAAGAGACCAGCCAAGAGACTATGATGGTAATCCAGAAACAAAATGGTAAAAGCCTGACTCAGATTGTGCCAGTAGGAAGGGATAGGAAGGGATATTGCCATATTTCAACTAATGGGTAATTTTTACCAACATTCCTGAAAGAAGAAGACAAAAATCAATCACAACAAACATCTGAGCACAAACTGCATGACTGCCCTCTGTAAAGGCTATCGCCACTTTCCACTGAGCCTTGAAGATAGATTAAGCCTTCATTAAGAAACCCTTCCTACAAAGATAGTGTGTTTCTAATTGTCTAGAGCTTCCTTTAGGTCCATCAATAAGATTTTAGTTTTATTGACTTAAAAACTATAATTTTCTTGCTAAATGTCTTGATAGTTTTTGTTGCTTTTATTTTTATCACACTGCAGTTAAGAATGTGGGCTACAGAATTGGACCACCAGTGTTTGAGTCCTCCCTTTTTCATGTCCCAGGTGTATGATCTTGGACAAATTCCATAAACCCTCCATGACTCAATTTCCTCATACATAAAGTGGGAATAATAACACTTTCTTCATTTGAGGGTTAAATAAGTTAATGCATATAAAGAGCTTAGAACAGCCCTGGGATACAGCAAGTATTCAATAAAAACTAGCTAGTTTTATCATTATTTGAAGTTAGCTGGTTCCTATCTGGTCAGTGGAAAAAATACTTTATTTAACAAATAATGCTGGTATGACAAGCTATCTATCTGAAAAGAATAAAATTGTTTACAACAAGAAAAAAAAACAAAGAAAGAAACCTTTACTTCAAGTCTTTAGAGCTATCTGCTCCACAAATTCAATGTTTCCAGATTGCTGGGCTTTGGGCCCTCAGGATCTTCTCTATATCAGCTCCTGCTAGCCACCTAACATCCATTAATGAAAAGTAGCTCATTAGCACCACTGGACACAAGGTTCAGTTTATTCAACACTGAAAGCTGGAAACATTGAAGGAGGTTCTGAAGTAAAGTGACCTAACCTTTAACACTGGCTCTCCTCCAACTATCTCTGTGTCCATTTTCAAGTCACTCATCTTTTCTCAATCTTTATTTCCCCTCTGTAACTATGGGTCCAAAATCATACTGAAACGATCTCACAGTTATTATCAAGAAGCTTAATGGAACAGACATATTCAAGAATGTTTTATAAAGTTAAAACTACAGTTTGAATGGACTTTATTTTCATCACCATCATAGTCTCTATTGTCCATCATTCATATCCAGCAGAGTTCACTTCCAATAAAGTCACTTCCATTCTAGCAGTTTGTCTAACAAAGTCAGCCTTGGGGAAGAAATGGAAAACAGGCAACATATATGCTAGAAAGCCTTCACTTTCTGATTTCCTTCTCACCCAAAGTTGTCTGTTATCTGATGCTACCTTTTGGTAGACTGCCTCTATCCTTCCACATAGGTTGTATCTCCAGCATCAATGACCTTTCTGTTAGAATAGACACACAAGAAATCTTTCCATGTACTCTTCAGAGAAATTTTGTCCTCCCTTAACCATCTGGATAGGTGTTCTGAAATACCTTGTGCCATGATGCCATTTTGGGATAGATCAAATAAATTCAGATCAGAACACCAACTTCTGGCTTCCCTGGGCCTCTGAAAACATCTGCAGTTTTCCCCCCTGGCCAGGAATAACGAGGCTACTTAATTTCATGGAATTGCTAATCCTAGTCATGATTGACTCTCTAGCTTCTCCAGTAAGCATTCTGCTGGCTTTTTCCCAACTCCCTGCTGCAGTGGGCTGCCTGACCTGATAACCTTCTGAGCCCTGTGAAATCCCCAGTTCACTCTAAGCAGCTACCCTACTTTCTGAGAGTTTCCCTCTACCTCCAAATTTAACTCAAACTCATCTCTCTCTACAGGACATTACTGACCTTGCTGCCCTGTTGAGTGTTGAGTGGAGGTTGAGAAGTCTTTCACACCCAGATTCCATGAGACTGTAAGTTGATGCCAGCAGCTTACCAGTGCTGTTTCTACCATTGTATAAAACAAAATAAAACAAAACATACAAAAACCTTCTTTCAGCTCTTAACACCCAGATGATTTTTTTTAACTGTTCACCACAGCCTCCTTTTTATGTCTCTTTCTACTCTTGGTTTCTAGCACACACCTTTTATTCATTTTCCTCATACTTTACTGACCATTTCTTCTCACTTTTCACAGAATTCACAGAATTCCTTCCTCTATATGTATTTAAATGTTGGTGATATTTAGGGGGATTCCACATCACTTCTCATTTGTATACACTCCCCAGGCAATCCCGACCCCACAGATAGTACCACCACCTATATTTGGGTGGCCATCAAATCTATGGCTCTCATCCAATCCTCTCTCTTAAGCTCCAGTCCTGCACATTAAATTTTTTTTTCTAACTATCTCTCTATGGTTGTTTTAGAGTCATCTCAAACTTATCATAAACTTAACTCTTGAGTTTATAGCCCTTGTGGCAGTCTCTTTCTCTGTGAACATTTCTCCATCCTCTCTGTTGTCCAAATCTGGAAAAGAGAGGAAAGGTTACCTTTCCATCTCCCTCTCTCCTCACGGCCTATCAGTCTCCAGGTACTGCCAACTTTACCTCCTCAACATCTCTAGAATCATACCTTTCTCCTCCTGCTGCCAATTTCATTGTTTAGGTGACCACAACTTCTCCCTGGTTAACTGCACAGCTTCCTAATATGTTTGCAACACATATCTTTATGTTTTTTGTAGTTTACTGTGGATGTGTCTTACTCTTGACAGAATGAGAGCTCATACTGGAACATAAGTCCCTTGAAGGCCAAAGCATTTCTCTCCTCTTCACAGTTATATCTGAATGCCCAGAAGGGCACACAGGAAACACTCAGTGATTTGCAGAATGGGACAGATATTTGTTGGCTGACTTACACACTTACCCCTTCTCCAACCTTTACCTCAAGAGTTTTTTCTCTTTTTTCACAGGATATGGATTTTCCTGTATATAACGTCATTTCACACTTCTGATCACAGTTCCTGACACATAGTAAGCATTCAATCTATATCCACTAAATAAGTGAATATGATAATTTAACTAACAGAACTTTGAGGTAAATGTCAAGATGGGTGTTTTAGTTTGCCAAAGGGCTGCCGATGCAAAGTACCAGAAATCTGTTGACTTTTATAACGGAATATTTATCTTAGGTAAAACCTTATAGTTCCAAGGCCATGAAATGTCCAAATCAAGGCATCAGCAGAGATGCTTTCTCAACATAGTTAGCTACTGTTGATCCTGGCAGTGTTGCCACGTGGTGAAGGAAGATGGCTGCCAATCTCTGCCTGGTCTCTACATTCCCCTCCACACTCATTGGACCCTATTGAGCTATTCCATAAGCCCAATCTCTTGGAGGCTTCATGTTTAAGCACTACTCCCTCTCACATTGCAGGATCAAACATGATGGTTTCCTTTGTGTGTGTGAGTCTGTTTATATCAGACCCAGCAAGGGGGTGGAGATTCAACTTGAGTCACAGCTCACTGATGTAGCCCAGTCAAAAACCTTAAATGGATCTTATCAAATAATCTAATAAAAGATCCTCTGCTGAATTTAATGCAATTAAAGGGTATCACACCCAGAAGAATAGATTAGTTTACAAACATAATTTGTTTCTTTTTGGCAATCATAAAATAATTTCAAACTGCCACAATGGGTCAAATTATTTACCAGGAACAATGATGCAATGCTTTAATCCAGTCTTGAGTAATCAAAGATTTCTTATTCTTTATAAGCTTCTGATTATCTTGCAATCCTGGAAAACTGGCCTAATTGTTAGTTATGTAAAATATTATAATATCTGTGCCCTGTACTGGATGTTGATTAAAACAAGTGGTAATTTAGATTATTCTGAATGTGGTTAATTCAATGTTCTGGGATTAGTGTAGTTTAAGTCAAAGTAAAATTCAGAGGTAGCCAAGAAGTCCATGAAAAGAAAAAATGCACACAAATCCCAAATGACTGAGTTTGACTTAACCCTGTCCATGAAGACTTCTATTAGTTTCAGCACTGGGGAAAAGAGTGATACATATTACAGGGCTCACACACCACTTTCTTTTCTTGTATGAAGATGGTGGTGGTGGCTTTTTCTTTGACCTTCTTGATACAAAACCCAATATTCAATTATATCTTTAGACAAGATGAAAAAGTGGAATGATAGGAATATGGGGAAGAGAACTGCAATGTAAAAATTTTAAGTTTCTAGACCAAATGTCTAAGAAAAGATGATTAGTGATAAAATACTACACTTTTAAATATTTTTGAAGACTTCCCCCATGTATTAACTCATTTATAAACTTAAAACTGTGAGGGGGAAAGACAGCTCTTAATTATTGTTCCTTTTTTAAAAAGTAAATTGTGACTCAGAGTGGGAAGTGGCATGCCCACTTACATGATATGTAAGAAATAAACATCCTTTTAGACGTAGATTGTCTGATCTTGTTCAATGCCTCTCTATGCAGCTACAGGAGTTCTCGGTTTAAAACATTAATTTTGATCATGTGTATATTGCATAAACATGGGATTTTAAAAAATGTATGCAATTTTATCATATTATTAATTCATTATTTGTACTTTAAGAAGATGGCCTTGCCCAACTCTCTCCTTAATCTTACATTTATGTAAAATGACCCTCTAAGAATGGTTTTCTCCACAGTGGAACCCTGTAAACTGTCAAGCCCAGATGCTCATTTCCCGTTTAATGGCAAGGGCTCACATGGGTGAAATGCTTTTATCTGAACCTAAACCCTTGCCATCAATAAGCAACTAGCCTGAAGGCACAAAGTGACAGAGTAATACTTTCAAAATTAATTTCCTTAACTGGCATTGCTGGTCTTTGGAGAGTGGTCTCCTCTGTGGGACACTGCTTCAGAAGCAGAAATGAACAGTTTTCAGCATACAATCGCTAGTTCTTTTCAATCCCATGGAGTGAAGTAAATCTGTGTAAGCTTTGCAGTTCTGTGGCTGACACAACACAGCCTCAGAGAAGCGTATTCTTGGCCAAACCTAAAAAAAAAAAAAAAAAAATTTATAGTGGACCAAATCACCTATCAGGAGAAGCTAAGATTAAAGGAACTCACATTTTTTGAGGGCCTATATGCATTGTTTCATTTTAATCCTCACAGTTGTCCTTTGAAGCTATTATTTTTCTCATTTTTAAATTGAAAAGCTGAGATACAGAAATTAAGTTACTTGAACAAGACCATGGGGATAAAAAAAATAGCAGAACACTGTTAAACTCAGAATGCCAGATTTGTCCCACTTTGCCATGTGGTTTCATGAAAACCCTACTTAGGAATATCTTCTCCAGAGCCTTCATGAGCATCTGGGAGCAGATCGCTCATATTTTCCAAGTGCTATAAAATCAATCCAAATTCTTAATTTTAAATAGCTTTCTACTTTCAAAACATTATTTTAGGCCAATCACTGTTTTTTATGTGCATTAAAAGACTGATCTACCCTGTCAATGAGCAGTGTGAACTTTTTTCATTTTCTTTGTGTGTTTTTCTGTGTCTGCGTGTGTGTGTGCTTATCTTCTTTTAGAGGGCACTTTCTAAACAACATTCTAATTTAGAAAAGAAAGTCTACCTTGAATTTATACTTGGTACCAATTTATGTTGTAACATTACTGACAGTGTCACTTAATTTGCCTAGTTGCCTATGGTCTAAATGTAGGTAATTTACAAACCTTTAACAATTTTCAGCTTTGCTAAATGGTACAGAGAACTGCAATTACATTTAAAATGCACTGGTGCTCTATATGTCAGTAAAAAGCACCTACAAAGACATAATTACAATGTAATTGCTCACAAGTTCATGAAGTAAACATACATTATTAGAAGGCACTCATCTGTTCAATTTAAGTAACATTACAGCTAACATATTGCATAAATAGGGAGCCATTTTGTGACTAGTTACTATAATAACAGGAGTTTAAATTAAAATGTGGTGCCTAAGTATACGTATTTTTAAGATCATTTCAGATTTGTTATTCAATATCTAGTGACTTGATTTTAACCTTTAAAATTACATTTGAAATATTATATTCATTTTATAGGAATATTTACAATCAATGTACACTGTCAGATCTGATTGGAAATAGGTGCTAGGGCAAAAGTTTTGCAAAAGTTTTAACCTTGGGAGAAAATCACAGATTTATATTTAGAAATATGAAACATATATTTATAGGATGGCCATTAATGATTTAATACTGCACAGAACACATGAATCAGTGGCTTAAAAACCTCAAAATGTTTTCACCATCACACTATTATTACACATATGTCACTCCCAGACTTCATATTTTCATCTATTTCATCAAATATGCATTACTTTTGCCAAAGGATTTGAGTTGCACATTTTGGAGGAAACAAATGAAATGTACAGAGCTCCTAGAAATTAGCTTTGGCTCAAAACCTTTCCATGATTCCTCTTCAAATGGCTGGCTCTTCTTTGTTTTCCATACTGTGGAAGAAGTGGTTGGTAGAGGTAAACGTGTATGTTGGAGTGGGGAAAATCACAAATCTGATGCTTACATCAGCATAATATATTAGTAATACATATATTTGTAATATAGGATCTTTTTGTTCTGAAGCTTCCCAAAACACAGGGAAGGAAACAAAATACTTCCTTATTAGTCTCAAATAGTCGTATTTGAGACTAATGAAAACAAATAAGAAAATCTTTGGCAAGGTGTTCCATGAGAGCTTTCTAAATAAATAGGGTCTAGAGTATTGCAAGATAAAAATCTTATTTCTTGCTTATTCTCCTCCATCTTCATTGTCCAAAAACATTGATCCAATTCCTGCAAAATAGCACTATTCATCTATAAGAACTCTCTCACATAGGCTAATTAGAGAAAAATAAACAGATACTTCTATGAAGACACAATTAATTTTACTGAAATTTCTCCATCCAGTTGCTTTTATTGATATATAGAGGACTTAGCACAGTATTTAAGTCTTATTAACCTATGTAAGAATTTGAATATAACCACTGCCTTACCAATTAAATTTGGACCTATAGATTTGCTCCAATATCTTGTCAGTTTTGTGTAGGGCAAATGCCTTCTCATCTTCAATATGATTTAATAAAATATGTATTTGAAAGAGTAGAATTGGAAGGGAGGGTAGAAAAAAGAAATCTCCACAAAAATACAATAATAATGGTCTTTCTTGAATACAGTTGTAAAGTATTTGTTAAATTTGCCTCCTGGTCCAAATTAGCAATGGCAAGTTTGAAAGCTTTCCATTAGTAGAAATATGGATGAAGCCAACATTAAAAACAATTCCTTCAATATTTATTTCACTAGTTTCTCAGTTTTCTATGGTTTAATTAGAAAATTTGCATATTGAATAACTTCTATAACTTCCATTTCCTCTTACCTTTTGCAAGCATGCCCATTCCCAGTAGTCTGCCTTCCCCTTGGCCCAGCCCTTTGAAATGTTCATTTCCAGTTGTTGAGCCCTATATGAATGTGTGGAAAGGGATCGTAAATAGGCCAGGACACCCTCTGGAGGTCAAGCCCCTTATGGTTTTTCTGATTTCTGACAAGGCACCTGGATTCTGGCCTGAGTCATCACCAATACACACCCAATGCCTCTGAAATGACTTCTCTCTTTTGGTCTAGGCTACTTGGATAGTTCAAGCCATAGGCAAATTAGTGGGTAGGCTTGGCTTTATTATAAGCCCATTAGTCAGAGAGTCCATCTGCTGCCTATGCAGTAGACTTATGCTTCTACTTGGGACATCTCTGCTCTATGACTATCTTTTCCCTGAAAAAGACAGAGGGGTTGGTTTCAGTTGGCCACCATTTTGTTGGATGCTGAAGAAAGCAAGGGTCCTACAGGTCAAAATGCACCACGGGAAGGGAGGAAGGAAGGAGACGAATTTTTCAATAATGTAAAACAAAACCTTCTTTTCTCTAGTTTAGATAGCTTTGGGATAAACAATACAGCTAAAGCTCACTGCAGCTGAATTTGTGGAATGATTTCCAGATTCAAACTATTCAGGGAGAATTTTTCTCTCCAAATAGTTTATATGTCTGGAGATATAAAGTGCACACTTTTAGTTAATAAAACCTGAAATTCTTCAGTTAAAGATTATTTTGAATGTCTTAACAAGTGATTGCTTTAAATATACATATTATCATAAAAGGTATAAGACTTCAAACCTAATTAGTGTAATAGGGGTTCACAATGCAGAGTCACTCTGACAGGTATCAGATTCTAACTGAGTATGGGAAGAATACTCACATAAAGATTTCACAAGAGAACACTTGCCTTGTAGATACAAGGGACATATAAGAATATTTCTTAGTCCAAATAACCATTAAGAACAAAGATCTGATATTGATATTTTCTTGGGTCTTGTTCAAAAGGAAGATCTAGTGGGGTAGCAGCATGAAACTAGAGGTGCATTCGGGTCCTAGGGCCAGCAGAATGAATTGCAATGGACTACTGGGTTCAGAAGAACTTCACCAAAGTTTTCCCCATTGAGGGGAATCTCAAAAAAAAAATTCCATAAATCCCTGCCAAGAGTTGATTTTTACCACCTGTTAAACCAAGAGAATGGAGAGCCACCCAGCCTAGCAAGAAAAACACTGCCTCTTGTCTTTCCTCCCTTTCCTCCTCTTGAACCTGAAATGGTCTGACATGGCAGCTACCAAGTGAGGAAGAAAGTAGGTAGAAAAAGAAGGATGGAACTGAACCATATCCTTTTATGGTGGTGCAGGCAAAGACTAATTATAAGTTTTAGTTTGGTGAAGGGGAAAGAAAAGTTTAACACAGGAAGAAAATGTAAGTGTTGATTACTACCTTGGACAGAATGTTTTCTAATTCCTGAACCAAGATTGTGTCGAAGACTGAGCTCAAAATTCTTGGGCTCTGTCCCAGTTTCCCTCCTGGAAGAGAAATGTTAGTCCCAATGAACACATCCTTTGAGGATCATGAGGAAAAAAAATAAAGTTGTACTTTGATTATGGCACAAATTGTGTTTATTCAACATTGGGATTGTAACAACTATTTACCCCTTTGTATGAAAAGGTTTTCATGAAACATCCTGAGAAAGGATGTGGAGTGGGGGGATGGAAAGTGGGTATGAGGGGGTAGGATGGGGAAGTCAAATTAGGAAGAGAGAGGAAATCTGAGCAGGGAACAGGAAGTGCAGCAAGGGAGAAAGCAGCAAAGGAAGACTGGAGCATTGGAAGAGCAACCTCTCCTATGAGTTATCAAGGAGATAAATGGGTGAATGTGTGAATGGAAGAAATAAGTGAAGTGACTAAAAGACTTGCAACTCTCCATAGGGTTAATTTTTAGCTTTCTACATAGAATCTAAAGTCACAAGACTCTAATAAAAAATGTTCCTCATGGGAAAGTCTTATAACTTTGAAAAACAAAATATTCCTTGGTTAAAACACACTATGAGCTAGCAAATTCCTAATTTGCTAATTCTTATACCTGTGAAATTCATAGGAAATGAGCCATACAGAACTTTATCTACTGGAGAAAGGTCAGAATCTGCTTCAGGGTATTATTTCATTTACATCATGTTAGTTCATGTTTATCTTCTTAGAGAGCCACTTACATTTTCATTAGAAATAGCAAACATATAAGAGGCTTTGGCAGATTGTGTACATAAGGAAATGAAATGGGATCTTACCTGTCAAACTGACGAATATTTTTATTTGTCATTTTTTAAAAATGCAAATGTATTTAAATTGGATGTTTTTGCTCAAAAACCACTGCAGAGCCATGTAACTCTTCCACAAAAGATTCAAGATTTCAAAGCTCCTTGAGAGCAGGGACCTTCTTTTTTTTCTCTTCTTTTCTTTCCTGATCATTTCTTTTATTAATAACTTTAAAAGCTTTTCTGAGTTATAATTGATAAGCAATAAATTGCACATATTTAAAGAGTACACTTTGAAAAGTTTCATCATATGTATACAGTCATAAAAGCAACATCACAATCAAGATAATGAACATATCCATCACCCCCCCGCCCCAACTTTCTCTTGCTTCTTGTATTCCTCCTTCCTGCCCCCACCTCACACGGGCAACCACTGATCTGCTTGCTTCCTGTCACTACAGATTAGTTTGCATTTTCTAGAATTTTATAGTCATGGAATCATGCAATATGTCCTCTTTTTTATTCTTTTGAGATTCATCCACATTGTTACGTGTATTAGTAGTTCATTCCTTATAATTACTGAGTAGTAGTACACTGTATGGATAAACCACAATTTGTTTATCCAGTTACCTGTTGATAGACTTTTGGTTTTTTCTTTTACTTTTTATTTTGGGGCTATTCCAGGTAAAACTGATAGAAATATTCATATACAAGTCTTTGTATGGACATATGGTTTCACTTCTAGGGCAAGTATCTAGGAGTAGAATGGCTGGGTAATATGGTAGGTATAGGTTTACCTTTTTAAAGAAATTGCCAAAATGTTTTCCAAACTTGTTGTACCATTTATATTTCCACAAGCAGTGAGTGAGTTTCAGCTGTTCCATATTCACACCAATATTTGCTATGATTAGTCCTTTATTATTTTAGCCATTCTGGTGGGTATGTAGTGATATCACATTATAATGTTAATTTGTATTTTTTTTAATATATATATATTTTTTTAAGATATGTAGATTACATAAATGTTACACAAAAAATATAGGGATTCCCATATGCCCCACTCCCCACACCTCCCACACACTCCCACATAAACAACATCCTTCATTAGTGTGGCACATTCATTGCAATTCATAAATGCATCCTGGGGCTTTGCCATTAAGCATGGACCAGAGTTCACATTGTAGTTTAACTCTCTCCCACATAATTCTGCAGGCTACGGGAAGATATATAATGGCCTGTATCTGCCATTGCAATGTCATTCAGGACAATTCCCAAGTCCTGAAAAAGCCCCAGTATTACACCTGTTTTTCCCTCTCCCTGACCCCAGAGCCTCCAGTGGCCACTGCCTCCATGTCAATGTTGTAATTTCTTCCATTGCTAGAACCACAATAAGTCTATAGTAGAATACCAGTAAGTCCACTCTAGTCCATAGTTCATTCCCAAATCCTGAGGATTCTGGGATGGTGATGTCCACTCCACTTCTAATTGAGAGGGGGCCTCAATTCCATACAGTTGATGAATAGGACTCTCTTGCTTGCAGTTGTAGGCTTTCTCGTTTCCTTGGTATGGTGGTTGTCAATCCTCACCTCCTTGTTAGGTGTGCTAGGTGAATCCAATGAACTGGAGAGTAGGTGTTGCAACTCCACTGAGGCTCAGGGTCCAGCTGGCATAAGGACAGATCAAAGATTCCAGTCTCTTAGATGTACACCTACCAACTCCAACACCAGGCATAGGTTCAAATAGAAGATACAGATGAGCCATGTATAGGGAAGACATAACTGAGTTCAACTCTGAGACTCTCAGGAGCACAAATTCCAAAGTAGGGCCCACTGTCAAGGCACCAAATTCTGGAGCTATCTGCCTTGACCATAGGACCTAGGTATCTCCAGAGCGCTCAGGAGCCCCACTATTTGGGGTAGTATCCACTTTGGCAGTCTATATGATCCTGCTGAGATGTGCATAAATGTTACTTCTTGGATGACGTCCCAACTCAGTTTGAGGTCTCTTAGCCATAAAAACTCATTTGTCTTTACTCCCCCCCCGCCTCCATTCAAGGTCTTTTTCCAGTTGCATTGCTAGTTGGTGCTTGGTAGTAATTCCTCGGTGCCAGGGAGGCTCATCCCCAGGAGTCATGTTCCATGCTGGGGGGAAGATAATGCATTTATATGCTGAATTTGGCTTAGAGAGAGGCCACATTTGAGCAACAAGGAGGCTTTCAGGAGGCAAATCTTAGGCACCCCACAACACTAGGCTAAGTTTCAATTTCAACAGCAAGGGCTCACAAGCATAGTCATCAATATCAGTTGCCCATCAATGGACCATCCTCCTTCACCAGTCATTGCCCCTGCACTTGGGGCACTGTTGTTGCTCCATTAGAGAATGTGGCAGAGCTCTCCAGGATGGGAATTCAAAATTCTCTTGGTTATTGTGTGAATCTCCACCCACTGTGACAATGTCCCGTGAACACTTGAACACATTTATATACCTTATATGTATGTCCAGGTGAACTTGCTCCCATGTAGCCCCCATCACTGACACCCCATACCAATGATCTTCCCCTGCCACAGTTGTAACCCCTCTGTGATCCAAAGCTTCTTCAAAAATGAAGCCAATAAAACAGTGAAATACAATTATTAGGAAAATGAAATAATAATGATAGGTTTAAAATTTGAAAAATTTTTAAAAACTAAAACTAAAATAAAAATTTAAAATTAGGGCATTAAAAATAATGAAAAATATTTAAAAAAAATTTTTTTGACATTTTGCCTTTCATCACTGTAATATTTGTTTTCCTGTATGTACAGTGACATTTTCTTCCATTTATTCCTGTCTTACTTTTTTTCATTGTGTTTTCAGAGAAGTTTTAGGTCACAGAAAAATCACATACAGAATATAAGAGACTCCCATATACCCAACATCCTCCCCCTTTTCCCTCTTCCAGTATTAATACCTTTTTATATGTGGATGGTACATTTGTTACAACTGATATACAAATAGTGAAACATAGCTACTAACCATGGTCAAAGGTTAATATTATGGTTTACATTTTAGACCGTACATTTTCATAAATTTTGATGATATTTCACATGGCCTGTGTCTATCATTGCAAAATCATGTAGAACACTTCCATTGCCCAATAAATACCTCATTCCATCCATTCTATTCCTCCCTCCCCTTCCCCTCGGGGCCCATGGTGACCCCACCCCCATCTTCACTCCTTGGATGACAAGATTAATGATTACTTGCAACAACACTGAGGTCTTTACACACTGATTTGCCACCCACCCCCCATTAGTAACCGCTTTCGAGAGCCTCCCACCCCTCTGTTTGTGAACATATCCATCCTCCCCAGGATGGGAGTCCAACTCCTTCCCGCTCATTATGTGGGTCTCCACCCACTGATACAATACATTATAACAAAACAATCACTCGCACACTCCCTAGAAGCCTGCTCCAGGTGCACCCTGTCCCAAATGGCCCCCTATCCAACACCCTAAACCAGTAACCCTTCCTTGTCATATTGCCATAAGAGTGTTCCCAACTTTGTACTTTCAACCACATACCTGCCAATCCCCAGTGTTCACCAGGTCCCTCCCCCAACCCTTGCCCCAGTTCCATGGACTGTCCACCAACTCTCCCCACTCTACCCCCTGTCAAACCTGCACAGCCCAACCCAATATTATCACTACCCTCCTGTCATATCCCTTCAATATCCAACTACACACTCCCAACTTATCATAAATTACACCTGTATGGGTGTTAGCTCACAACCTTCTTCTCCCTTTCTATTTCCTGTAAACCTATCTTTCAGACAGTAGCTCTCTGAGTCTGTTCAGTTTGTTTAACTCATATCAGTGATTTCATGTAATATTTGTCCTTCAATGCCTGGCTTGCTTCATGCACTATAAGGTCCTCAAGATTCATCCATGTTACCCTGTGTGTTAGCACTGTATTCCTTCTTACAGCTGAGTAATATTCCATTGTATGTATATATCACATTTTGTTTATCCATTCATCTGTGGATGGGCATTTGGGTTGATTCCAACTTTTGGCAATAGTGAATAATGCCACTATGAACATTGGTGTGCATATATCTGTTTGTGTCCTTGCTTTCAATTTTTCTGGGTATATACCCAGTAGTGGAATTGCTGGATCATATGGCAGTTCTATAGTTAGTTTTTTGAGGAAACTCCAAACTGTCCTGCACAATGGCTCGACCATTCTACATTCCCACTAGCAGTGGATGAGGGTTCCCATTCCTCTACATCCTCTCCAACACTTGTAGTGCTCTGTTTTTTTAATAGCCGCCAGTCTAATGGGTGTAAGATGGTATCTCATTGTAGTTTTGCATTTCCCTAATAGCTAGTGATGCTGAGCATCTTTTCATGTGCTTTTTAGCCATTTGTATTTCTTCCTTGGAGAAGTGTCTTTTCAAGTCATTTGCCCATTTTTTCAATGGGTTGCTTGTCTTTTTATTTTCAAGGTGTAGGATTTCTTTATATATGCTGGATATTAGGCTCCTGTCAGATATATGGTTGCCAAATATTTTCTCCCATTACGTAGGCTGCCTTTTGCTTTCTTGATAACCTCTTTTGAGGTGCAAAAGTTTTTAATTTTGAGGAGATCTCATTTATCTATTTTTTTCTTTCA